>CABFVX010001151.1:0-22623 GCA_902151425.1 Timema shepardi | reverse complement strand
GGGGGGGATTATATATTTTAAGCAAGTAGCGCACCCCTCCTCTAATACTCTGCTAAAACGTAAACAAAAACTCCACTTTCTTGATAAAATTTCTTCTTGTATGTTTTTTTCTAAAGAAGTGATAGTTGAATTTTTTTTAACGTAACATATTTACCTATCATTTCACTTACTACCCATTCTGGCTATATGTATTACACTATTGGGGTAGCCATAAGAGATTACAAATAATATAATATTTTTGAAGAGATATGCCTGGAATGTGTGTAGGTGGAGAGTGGAAAAATATTTATCATAATCCTTTCACTACATAGCCGGATAAGATTCTTATCCCTACTTTCCCATCATGGGATAAAACCGACTTTATTATCATAAGATTTATGCTTTTTGTCCATGGACAGTGGTAATTTGGAAAATGATTTCAGTTTTTGTTTGTGTAACTACTTTTCTCTCGCAATATTCTGATGTGTCTTGATTTAATTTAATTTGCTAAAATTTTGTTTAGGTAGTCTTTTTTAATTTATTTATTTGGAGCACATTTCACTTAGCTGAAAAAGCCCTACTTTTTTTTACCACCACCTGTTCAGGTCATACGCAAATATGATATTTACTTTAATGGGGTAGGGATAAGGAAGGAAGCATTTTAGAATAAGTGTACCCACATTTGAGAGGAGAATTATAGTGGAAATACTTTAAGGAAAAACCACTCTCATTAGATCCGACTGGGATTCAAACCCGAATCTTCTCGTCATCCGCAGGCCAACCTAACACGAAAGTGATGCTTTATACTATTCGCCCACTGAAGCCAGGTTTAAGAAAAATATTGCTTATTCTAGCTGTAAAAGTATTGAATATAAATTTTATATCAATTATAGCCAGTATCAAGTAGTTGTAATTCAAGTCGGATTGATTCAGAAAGTAAACTACTATCTATGTATAATCCGCATTGGTGGGCTTACGGGCTAAGGTGTCAATATAGTCTGGTCTGGTTTTCTGGTAATGGGGAGACCAAGGTTCAAATATATCAACTGTGATCTAAAAATGATTGTGGTTTCCACTTTATCTCCATGCGAATGATAGTATGTTTCCATCAGAACTACATATTTTCTCATTTCCTTTGTGTGAACATGACAATAGTCCGTATGTGCCTTCAATTTTTTTATGTAGTTTGATATTACCTAGCTTTTATAATTCTCTTAAATGGCTAAGTTTGAAAGCTCACATTATGTGTGCTGTGTTTATTGTTTTGCAGTTCCTGAAATTAATTTTATTTCTATTATTTGTAATGTATTTTAACTAATCAAGGATTAGAACATTGGCCATGTGAATATAAGTCATATATTACGCGGTAATTAATTTTCTGTTTATTTTGTTGTATTTTCCTTAAACTTTTATTTGATAAAGTGTGAGGGAATGCATGTTTACTACTGACAAATGTTTTATCACATGTAGACACCTGCATCCCCTTTATTTTTATTTTAGATAGAGGAAGCTCCCAGCTAAACCGGTTTTATCATTTAATATTAATTTGTTACAAGGTCAAACCATGGATATGGTTGACATATATATACCCAGGTACATTTTCGACCTTGTTACTTTGTGACTTTATGACCTTTCCGTATACAATTTTACAATTCATTTAATAAAAGGGTGACCTGGTGGTCTAGGGGTAAGGTGTCAGACTTCTATGCTGGCGGCCGGGGTTCGATCCTCGGTCCCGGCAAAGATTTATCTGATTACCAAACCCTTCCTTCACCTCTGTCAAGACATCTTGTGAATGTGAGGAAAGCCAGGTCTCCACCGTGGTTCGGATTCCACGTTAAACTGTAGGTCCTTCATTTCATCTCACATTCACCCTACCATTACACATTAGCGTAAGTGCGTATAATCCGAACGGGTAGTAAGACGCGGTGCTAATAATAATAATAATAATTTAATAAAAATAAAATTAATCAAGTACATTTTCACTTTATCCACTCTTACGACAGAAATATACAAAATCTAACATTAAATGCATTTATCAATTGAAGGTAAGGTTTTGTTATGCTAGTTTATAGTATAATAAACCTGTCATTGACAGGCCAAAAGACTAGTGAGTGGATACAAATAGATAAAAACTCAGCTCCATATTTAAATATTAAAGCACGTAAACCATTTATATGACTTTCCACGAAACCCAATATATAATTATTTTGTGAAACATTATAGGGTTATTTTGTGTGATAAGATGCGTTACGTCTGCTTGTCAGGTATATTAGCATATTGGGATTGGATTGCGGAGGAAAATTTAAAAAAATATACATGAATTTGCATGTAGATATAGTGTAAAATAATTTCTCAACACCTTCAATACATTTGGCCACAATTTGAACACTGACCTCGTCAGAGTCACTAAATACCAAACGTGGGTGGCACCTCAGTCCGTCTTCCCATTGATGTGGGTGTTAGCTTTTTATTTACCATTTCTCTATACACAATCTCAGCGCGCATTAATTGGTCGAATTACCCAGACTAGTGTCGGAACTAGTATGAAAATAGCGCCTGTTCTATCCTCACAACTAGTATGGTAGCCAGCACCAAGAGGCAGAACGAGTATACTTTTTCTGATTCACACGACGCTATATGATGACGTGCTAGCTAGCACATTGGATTTCAAGTACGAGCTAGTGTCGTGTGATACGGGTATAAGTTGGTTTCAAACCTGCATCGGTGTGCACGTGTAATAAGCGCTAGACATTATGGACCTGAATTTAGGTCAGATAGGGAGCTGGTCAACCTTTAAGGCTGTACAAACAAGTAACACATTTATTTTAACATATATTTTTTTAAGGGGAGGTTAATGGGTATTAGGGGAGAATTCTTATTCCAATGATTAACAAAATTTTGATCCAAGATAATTTGGTGTTTAAGACCTTCCTTAACAATTTACATTCATATAAAATATCTCTTTTTTAATATGTGTTGATTAAAACATAAAGGGGTATAAATTATACCTTGACGGTCTACACAATTATAACATTTATAAGATAAGGGCATACTGTAATCGTTCAAGGTAAGATTTTTACCTTAGAGGGTGAACTAAGTGTGCAATTCTTATTTTATAATAAAATTTTGTTCATCAACAGAGAACAAAATATGGTAATCCAAATCAAAGATAAAAAGTTAAAAACAATCCAAACTTGGTTTGAATCTCCTTAACTGATTCCAGATTTTTCTTCTAAACTTTACCGTCAAGACATATATGTCATTAGTGTAATTAAATGAGAATATACTTGATAGTTAGTAAGACCTAGTACAAGAAAACATTGTTTATAAGCCATTGATTAAGATAAATATGACTTATCAAAGTACGCGTTGAAAAAACTAAAGTAAAATAGTTGTATTTGACTAGGAATAATATTTATTTCCTTCATAGTAGCAACACCCTTAGAATTCATTCTATAGCCACCACTGGTAAATTCGTTTTACGAAAGTTTATTCCAGATCCCCCTCATACCCTTCTCCAATCTCACCCTACTCCCAGTAGTAATATAATAATTCTTCCGGGGCACTTAACCCCCTCCCTTCTATAACTGGCCCGCTTGCTTCTATCCACGAGCCACGTGGCTCTATATTCCTGACTCTGACACTCAGAGCTAATTATTAGCCACCCTCTCCCCCCTCTTTCCTAAAGCTCGTTCTATATCCCATCCCCCCTTCCTCTCCTCTCATTAGCAGACTCGACTTAATGAATGACCTTTTCACGTTTTGGACTTTTAGTTTAGAAGGAATACTCCCAACCCACTACCACCTACACCACCACCCCTTCCTGGTTATTCCTCCCTAATCCTTCATTTGTTATTTCTACAAATTATTTCCAGTAATGTGCATATAATATCCATCCATTAAAGAAAGTTAAATGTAATTTAATTTGGGTTCAGCTTTGATTTTAATTTGCTTTAAGGTAACTAAAAATTACTTTCTTAACATAAAAAAAGTTTGGTTTATTTTAAATTACAATTATGTCCAAGCTAATATGAATTTAAAATGGATGTTTCTTCATGAAAGATAAAAACACACTTTATCATTTCGAAAGCTTTTCAGCATGTGACAGATCTTACTGGAAATGATATTTAATTATTGTACCCAGAATTTAATTCAGATTCAGGGGAATCAATTGGGAGTAGTTAAATATAGCTAAGTTTGAATATATCAAATATTCTTTATGTTCATTCACAATAACTCGGAGGGAAGATTGTCAAAACTTTTTTTTTTAATTAATAAAAAATATGAAAGAACGCTTACCTCTTTATTAAACATATTTACTATTTGAAGTCGTCTGATAAGTTATTTTTGTTCGTTTTCGTGGTCAGTCATAGATACTCAAGGCTGAGGAGAAATGAAGAGCGAGTCTAATTCGGAATGAAAATAAAGGAAGTTAGATATTAATTTGGACAGAGTGATTCTACCTAAAGAATATCAATTTGGACAGAGATGATTCCACACATAGAGAGGATGCTTACGTTGAAGTTCTTGGAAAAAAGAAAATTAATTTACTTGTAAACTAGCGCGAGTATCGATTTTGACAAATAGAAAGGATGATTTTAATTCTATGCTTAAGATTTTACATATTCATTTCTAACTCTTTTCAACTTTTATGTTAAATTAGACAATGTTATATTTATCTTTAGTTCATGGAGAACCCTTATATATTTTCTATGATGTCTTAATAGTCTCCTCAGATTCGGAGGAAAAACTTTCTAAAAGATCTGAAAAAAGATACTTTGAACATTGTGTGAATATAATTAGAGTCATCTGAAATTTTTCAGGAAGAAATGTCTTTTCGCCCTCACCAAAAACATCAAGAATCATGTATGTACCTTTTAAGGTAAAATGAATTTGAAATATATCTAAAGGGAGCGAGAAGCCTAGAACTCAACCTGCATGTTTTTATTGAACAATCAGAAACAAATTAAAGAATAACTAAACTTAATCACTATTAAATTGATCAAAATGTCACCACTTTGGCACAACACAGGAACTAGCTGGTGTAGTTAGTATTCCCTCTATAGAGGCTCAGCCTTCTTTGGCCTTCCACGTGACCTCTCTAGTGGTGTGTGCTGAGGCTCTGTGTTAGCTCCCAAAATTCACAAAACATAAACAATACGACTATCAACTATCAAGCTTTCAGAGCACCGAAAAAAACAGTGTGATCAATCACTAGGATTACGAAAAAAAAAAGTACGTTTTCTTCTTCGAAATTTATTAATAATTATTACACTACAAAACAACACTAAAACAATTGGAAGATGGTGGTTTTATTAGTGTTTGGAATACTCAATAAAAATAGAAATACATCCATATCATTGAATATGTAACTTTAATGAACAATGCCTCTTGTGAGAGCTTTGCTGGATAATTTCTTTGAGCGACATTTGGTATGATTTCCTGGAGCACACACACACATATATATGTCTATATATACATATATATGCTACCCCCCCACACATATCGTGACTTTTGTTTGCAAGTGGATGTGAATTAAAGTAATTCCAGAGCCGTTTTTTGATAGGTCTTACCGTTTAGCCACACGAGACCTCCAAAGAAAGGTCCCCACCGACTTTAAAGTTTCTCCACCATAATGAATTTTTTTCGGGGGTTAAAAATTAACATTTAATTTAAAGTTTAATTCAGACAAAGTGTACCCGCATTTGTGTGGATAGAGTGTCAAACCACCCTCAGTACACCCAACTGGTATTAGAAATCCCAATCTCCACGTCTTTTTCAGTCTAGTGTCTAGTATATTAACAGAGTGATGCCTTGGACCATGCAGCCACTAACGCAGGTTTAACACTTAAAAAAATTTGTTATTATTGAGTAACGGTTGTACTGAGGTTATAATTTGTGGGATATAATGTTAGGAAGCATGTAACCGTGGGATTATTTTGATGTTCCAAACATGAGTAACCAAATCTGGATTCGACCAACTTTTCAATAAACCACCTCACCTCACCCCCTCTCCTTCCAAACCAAACCTCTTGTGAATCTGACAGAGCAACATAACATGGGTTTAATGGGTCTCCCTTTCAACCCATCTCAGATCTAACTTAGAGATAAGCTGTAAAATTAACCCAAATCCACCGCAAGATAGGACTAATATTGCCCCTGGAGGTATTAATACAGACCGACAGCGCAACACGCGGCGTAGCACATCGGGGCGATATTATTTGATGTTCTCAGCGCTCGCTCGGCTATTGTTGGAACCTTAGCTAGTATGCTCAACTCTAATAATGTTTAGGAGATCGTTTCACTTCAAAGATAGCGCGTAGCTTAAGTAGCTTAAACAGCTCGAGACAAGAATGTCACATCGCAGTGCGGTAGCATGAAATCTGAATAAACAACTACATTGAGCTCAGTCTAACCACTATACTATATTAACATTATTACTCTATTAGTCATTGGCTACAGAACCAGAGGTCCCGGGTTCAATCCAAAGTGAATCCTGTTAAACAGTGGGTCTGAAACAGGTTCAAACTCAGCTTCATTAGAACAAATTAGTAGCTACTAGAATAAAAATATAGCTTCTTCGGTCTATAAAACTGAGATAAACTGCTAGAGAGTTTGTGGTGCTGACCAAACGACACTATCCGCCAATTTTATCATTAACATAACTAACGGTAGCGGCCGCTTTGTTGGTATAGATTAATCGTGGGTTCAAACCACGCCGTTTTAGTATAATCATCGCTCTCTGTTTTCGTTGTGGACAAGTGAAGAGTGCAGAGAGGCACACTCCAGTGCTATTTCTTGTTAAAGATTAATCGTGTATCTTAAATACCGATTGATCAGACGTGAGATGGGCTTTTGGAAAGTACATCACATCTTTCTACCCATATGGGCTAGCCAATAGTTACGCTAAGTAGGGCGGATATAGTTAGTTAGAAAGAGTAGCGGGAAAGCATTCAGGATATAGCACCCAAATACACCGGGATTTAACCCCAACATTTTTTTAGCAGGAAAAATAAACTAGATTAGCCCTGCACATTCGTTTAAATGTACTATAGTATAGGAATTATTTACGAGTCTAGAACCTAGCCCTATTATGAGAGTTGGGATACAACATTTTAAACTTTTTCTGTATCCAATACAAACTATTAGGAACAAAAGTAGAAGCAAAAGTAAAACGATAACAATATGGGTTTCTTTTATATAAACATTTTGCTTAAAAAATGTTGTTTCAAATATTGTTTATCCAACTAAATATATTTTCTTAATTTTTTCCCCTTAATTCATCTATCTCGTTTTAAATCTTGGAATTTGTAAAGACTATCTGCAGCAGGTGCTCTCAACTGGAAGGAAATTCACCCCAAGGGGGAATTTTAGGCTTTTAGGGGGATAAATAATACCACAGATTAAAATTGTTTAAGAAACAATTACTCTTAAAACAACAATATTTCAGACTTTGCATAAACAATTTGTTTAGTTTTAAGCACTGGACTTGCTGAACGGTAGTTTTAATTTAATTTTAGAGCTCCACAGTAAAAATCAACGTAATATGTATTTATTTACTAATATATTAAAAAAAAAGTGTTTTTAATATCAGATGTATATTAACTTATTCAGAATGCAACTTTTGAGTTAGGCAATCTTACAGGGGGGAAATGACAATCTGACATGTGGTGAAAAGGGTGCATATCACTAAAAATGTTGAGAACCACTGATATACAGCATCAGTGGTCTAGTGATCAGAGTTCCTCGAGGTCTCATGTTCAATCCCCAGTACTTTCAAATTTTACCTTTAAAGCAGTCGGTATGGAATGGGGTCAAGGTCAGCCCCAAGAAGACAAGTGAGTAGCTACTTGAATAAATAAGTAGCACCTCTGATTTAGAAAACTGAGATTCATGGTCAATTTACCCACCATTGGAAGTTAGACAGTAGTTGACGTGGTTGGAACAATTATTTATCTAGATTATTATTTTTTAAATTGTGTTTTAACATAATTCGTTGGCTCAGAACGCAAACGTTATTTAACTCTAACATAATAATTATTTTCATCAGTATAATTTATCAATCAGTGCCACAAGAGTCCCTAGCTCCTTAAAAAAATCATCTGAGGAGATATTTTCCTCAACTGGGTGTATCGTTTCATCCCCAGGCTAACTTTGATGCAAAGATGATACCATTCTCATATTGTTGTAGTTAGCTAGTCTGCTCGTTTGATAAGAGCCACTTTAGGCCTTATGGGTAAATATATACCAGATATTAATGAATATCGTTCTAAAAAAAATACCACAACGTTTAACTACTGTTTTTAGGATATGCATATATGGCAATTTTTTTTAATGAGGTAGGTATGAGGAAATAAGTATTTTAGAGGTAGTCTAGTAGCATTCGCGTGGAAGGAGAGGGTGAAGCTATTTATGAAATAATACTCTCAGCAGACCCACCCAGAATTCAAGTCCCGAAATCCCTTTTCTAAGCAGGTTAGTCTAACACAAGAGTGACACCTTGGATCACTCGGTCACCAAAGCGGATCTTAAAATAATTCCTTCAAAAGAAAGTTTATTCGAAAAAATTACATTTTATGGACTTTTTTCGGTCGCGTGGACAATGTTGTAGTGTTTCAGATCTGAGATAAGCAAAATATCATAACCATTTCTTGGTATAATTTATTTTCTCCTTCTAGGTTTTGTCTCGATATAGCAGTGATTTTTTCCAAACTTCAGAGTTTGACATTTGAATTATAGTTCTTCCCTTTTCCATTCTTTTATTTCTTAAATCACAAGACATTCGACATCTTCCTTTGATATTCAAATCCATGTGTTCTGAAGGTGTCACTACTGAAGTTACATCTCTTGGTCTATAAAGAAACGATTTCTTATTTCAAATATTGGTTGGAGGGCATATTTTAGAACTCATAAGGGTTCCGCCAGAATGGCAAGCTTACAAGAGAGTAACTGAGAGAACGACTGAGCGACTGGGTGGCCAAACTGGCGAGTGATCACGTGATTAGCAGATAGCTTTCAATAGTTGTTGACGAGGACACAGAGGTTCGAATCTTAGCCAATTGAACTGAGGGTGGTTTTTGGCAAGTGAATTATTGTTATGGTTTTCCCCATCCTATAGCCATGCTAATAGTAATTATTATCTGTAAAGGCCTACTTTGGTTATACTATTGGAAGTATTTTTACATATAACTTTTACATAATTATAATTATATCTATACACATATGGTTTATGGTCTTACCAATTAAATTAGGCCGTTAGTAGCAAGTGTGTTAAACCTATCCATAATAATAAAAATGTCAAAATGAGAAGTTTTCCTGGTACTCGATGAACCAACATACAATAATATTGCCTAGCGCCTGTAAACTAGAGTGTTCCGGCTTGAGCGCGCGCTATTGAAAAAAAGGAACCAGTTTTATTTTTCAAGAACGCGCGCTCGCTCCAGTCTGGCCACCTATCATTACAACCAATGTGTTCTATTTTATTTTTTAGTCTCTAGCGCACTCGCCCTTTCTGACCGTTCTATTGGAGAATTGATAAAAGAGCTAGTTAGAAAAGGGTAGTTAAGGGTATTCAACACTAGTGTTGAGAGAGGATAGGAAAATCACAGTGAAAATCAAATATACAGGCGGGATTAGAGCCACTCCATTCTCGTAAAACTGATTTTAAATCAAAATCCAATAGATTATTAAATACTTATGTAAAATACAATTCGTGTCTTAGGATATATTTAAGATTTGGTAGTTATTTCTGGCTCTGCGTCTAATTATTCGTTAAGGATATTGGAATTCAGTAATTAAAATAATAGGATAGATATGAGGAATGTTGATTTTTTTTAGAAAAGGCGCCTACATATTAGTTGAGAAAAGATAATTCCATCTAGGATTCAAATGCATGCCTTCCCATGACCTTAAACCTGACTATACAATATTAATATGTTTGTTCACTTTATTATTATTAGCACCGTGACTTACTACCCGTTCGGGTTGTACGCACTTACGCTAATGTGTAATGGTAGGGTGATTGTGAGATGAAATGGAGGACCTACAGTTTAACGTGGAATCCGAACCATGGTGGTGGCCTGGCATTCCCCACATTCACAAGATATCTTGTCAGAGGTGAAGGAAGGGTTTGGTAATAAGATAGATATGTGCCGGGACCGAGGATTGAACCCCGAACCCTAGCACAGAAGTCCGACACCTTACCCCTAGAACACCAGGTCATCCTTTTTGTTCACTTTGTTCACCTTCCCACCAAGGCTGGTAATAATATTTTATAACCTATAGATATTCTTAAAAACCTTGTTAATTCAACCAGAGGGCCTATGAGAACAATTAGAGTGCCGATAATCTCAACCAGAGTGACTCTGGGTTCAGCCAGACTACCTCTGAGTTCAACCATAAACCATTTTAGTTCAACCAGAAACCCTTTGAGTTCGACCAGAGACACTCTTAGTTAAATCAGAGACCCTCCGAGTTCAACCAGAGACCCTCTGAGTAGAATTAGAGTGCCTCTGAGAGCAATCAAACTGCCACTGAGTCAAATCATAGTTCTTTTATGTCCAATCGGTGCCACTAAGTTCAATTAGAGTGCCGATGATTTGAGCCAGAGTGCCTCTGAGGGCAATCAAATTGCCACTGAGTTCAATCACAGTTCTTGTACGTCAAGCCAGAGTCATTGAGTTCAACTAGAATTCTTCTGAGAACAACCAAAGTGCCAATGAGTTCAGAGTTATTCTACGCTAAGCTAGGACTAATGAGCTCAACTAGATTGCCGCTGAGTTCAAATAGAGCCATTGACACTCAAAAGGCTCACTGCGGATGCGCGGAGGAACCTAAACGACTTATATTTCTCCCCTTTTAATATTTTATACTAAAGAATGTAGCATCTATTGAGGTATATAAAAATACGCGGTTAAAAGGATTGGGATAGAATCGATTCTTACTTTCACTCTCCAGGGAAATAGATTTAGGGCGTTGTCTCCCCTGTCACGCCCACTGACAACAGTGAGGCTCCATTTGTCTGTCACCTATGATAAAGGTCCCAGCTCCATACAAGAGCAGAGAAAGGACAAGGTTTGGAAAGCTGGAATCATCTTTCAACGTCTCTTATTTTTATCCATTAATGAACTGTCCTCAATCGATATAACATTCAGAATCAATATCGCAAAAATAAACTTTTTTAGCTCTACGTCTTACAACCCATCAAGTCTGTGAGCATATTCCCACAAATAGATTAAAAGTGAGTATCTGAAATATAAAGGAAGTTTTACAATATTTGCGTGGCGAGAGATCTGGAAACTATTTTGGTAAAACAAAAAAAAACTCACATATACAGTCAAGCAGGATCTAAACTAAAATTTTGCGTCACCAGAAATTATTATTTTACGGCAGTAATGCATTTGACCATGTAATCAATGATGCTGCAAGTATCATTAATAATAATGTGATGTATAGGTAGGTGTCTACTGAATTAAGTACCCCAGGTTCAATTTGTTTTAATTAAGAAAATATTGTTTTTACATTTGCAGAAAGTGATATTGGAAAACACCGTAGGAAAAACCTTTAGTTCAACTGCCCTGACTCAAACTCCCAACCACCCCGTCACCAACAAGCAAGGCTATTTATGAGCCTGATAATTTGTCATTGTGCTCAACTAAGTTTGTTAGTTTATATTTTAATAAATTTGTAGCCTACTTAAGTGGTCAGATGGTCTAAGGTGTCATTCTTACAATAGACTATGCTACTGATGATAGGGCACTGGGGATTCAAATATCAGTTGAATGTACTGAGGGTGAATTTTACTAAATATTTTTCCAACCCCACTTACCAAAAATGTGGGTACACTTCTAATAGATTCAACTTTCCTCTTCCCTAAAACATAAAAGTAATTAGTGCACACACGTTTAATCCAAACGGAGAGTAAAACTTGGGACAAAAAATAAATAAAAGAAGTAAATTAGTAAGTGATAGGAAGTTGGCTCAGAAAATTATGCAAAAAATATTTGTTATTAAGTTTTTTGGCAAATGAATATATACAAAGAAACACTTGTAGAATAATTTCTATCTCAGTAGCTCGTATCGAGGAGTACAAAATCCACCCACTTACTCCCTCCTGTAAGTCTTACCCCACCCCCACTGTACCACACCCCATTTAAACATTAAGGAATAGCACACAAAACCATTATTTGTAATTTTTACCAATATTCATTAAGATATTAAATAGCTATAACGTATGAATAATTGCAATTTAAATAGGTTTATATTTTTTCCCATAGTCATTTTACTCAAGATAACAATATCAGTTGAAGGGAGGTTGGCGGCATCGAGAAATACAAACACCACAAATATATGGATGATACTCCATTCCCTGATCAAGAAAAATACAATCCAACATTTTTAAGATATTAGAATCATTGAGAGAATTACATATTTGGTTAATATTGTACTTTATTTAAGATTTGTTTTATTTCTGGAATAATATGATTAGATTAACAGCGCTTTAGAGAATTAGGATTAAATTTTAAATCTGTCAAAATTCCGTGAAAATTGCATTTAATATTAATCTATTTTCGATATTTGTTTTTTCAGGTATGAATTGGATCTTTAGATGGCAGTCTAGCTCACACATTACAAGTGTTTACTTCACTTGTTGCACTTCTGATGTACAGTCGTTTACTCTGTAAGCTTATGTTCGAGTGTTTCTGCTAGACGAATCATATACAAGGGTAAGCAGGCATTAATAAATTTGTACTCTGATTGTTTGAATTTGTTTACTAATTAATATCGCATGTAAAATTAATCAACCAATTAGTGGAAATGCATGAAACTTATTCAAAGTTTTGGCCGACTCTCTTCGAAACTACGATAGTAAATGAGATTTATATCTTATTCTGCTGGTTGTTCAGTTAATCGCAACAAAAGTTTCACCACTCTTGCTAATCATTGTTGAGGTTTCTGTGATAGCCTGCTCCACCTAAAATTATTATATCAGCCCATTCAACCCATGGATTTCCACAAGTAAGCGTGTACCGCCCTCCTTCTCCTCTAATGGACAAGGGCAGGGGCACATATACATAAAATAAAGGGGGTCAAAAATAAACGACAAATGATTAAATTGCAGAAGAGCATTAGGACCACATAAATGTTAATAGGCCTTCAGTTTGACCTATACAACAATTTGCTGTCATGAAGCCTTCCCATCCATCACCCATTATTTTGTACTATCCGTCAAAGGAAAAAAAGGGGCGAGAATCCTTAGAGTAAAAACAATGACTTATTTACTTGGAATAGTAAATCAAAGGTTGCATATGAAAATAAATCAATATTTATTTAGAGAAAATTAACAGTATATATATATATATAACAATAGATAATAAAAAATATAAGTATAAATATGGATATATGGAGAACAGGGTAATGCCCACGATCATACAATTGTACCGTTGCCATAACAACACTTGTGCTAACAATTACATTCAAGGTAAATATACGACCCCTTAATGGGTCTCTGCGGCAACCCGCAATATACTGACAACAATAACTAGCCGCAACAGGCTAACTATCCGCATTTCAAAAACGGATTATACCATATGACTTAGAATTACAATTTACAAACACAACTATTCATGGCAATCAAAATCTATCTTCTTCATTAAATGAGATTAGTGCATGATTTACTTAGTCATTAGAATAAATCCAAAACAATATTTAGCCGTACGGGCTATAAACATTTCCCATATTATCCAGGCATTACGCCTTAAAAAAGGTGTAAGATAAAAACTTACAAAAATAATGTCCCTCATTCTTTCTAACCATTATTTACCAAGCCGGAAGGGCAAAAAAATCCCATTAATACTATTAACCTGTAATAAAATATATTACGCCATGTTTGGGCTGCGTAATTCGTCATTTTTACTAAGTTAAAGAATTAACCCAAAATAACAGATGTAAGTCCAAAAGTAATTTTGTATCGTACTAGCCGAAAAGAAATTTATACCCAGCATAAAATCTACAATTAATTATATAACATAATTCCGAAAGAGTAATTTTAACTAGTACAGCCAAAATAAATTTATACCTTGGGAAAAAATCCCATCCTAGAGCAAGTGTCAAAGACACGGTTGATTCAAGAAGTGAAGTTACCACACACACAGCACCAGTATACAAACCGTTATTCACTGAGAGGAGGGGAACATAGGGGGAACAAAAGAACATCGAAGAACAATGACACGGAACAGAGGGAGAGGGGCAGTAAGTCACCAAAGGAAACAACTAGATCATTGGAGGGGCGCGTAGAACAGCACGTGTCCATCACGAGGTCACTCCCATGATGCAACGGGTGACCTCGCGCTCAACTTGCCACACCTATCACTCTTTTAGTCATGTTTTCACACTCGGTGCGGATACAGTGCGCGCGGGCAGGGATGTTGTTGACGAGACTCGAGACACACTGACCGAGAAACGGGGCATTTTGGTGAATACAGTATTGTTTATTCTTCGGTGTTGTAGAAATAGTGTTCATCCACTAGTTTTTTCTTCATGCTTGTAATGTTGATGCCAATCAACGTTACAAGCGTGAAAGAACCTTCAAATTTTTCCGGAAAGATACTTTCGCATAATACGCAGGGATATTTTACATGCTCCAATTGACGAGTGACTGACTGCCTTACTTCCCCCTACTAAGAATATTGTGATACTTATTTTTGGTCGCTATGTAAAAATCTGTCTACCTAAGCTGGGTTTGAACCAACAAACATCAGATACTGAGGCAAGCACCTTACCTCAAGACCACCAAGGTGTACTTGATGTCTACTTGAATAATTATTCTAAGTTTTATTTTATTTTAGGATATTTAGTACGCTCAATACCAAAGACACCCGCTTTGCGGCTGTGTGATCTAACGTGTTACTCTTGTATTAGACTAGACTGCCGAATACGCGGAGATCAGGGTTTTATTCCAGTCAGGTGCACTGAGAGTGTTTTATCCTATATGGTTTCCACTCTTCCTCTACACAAATATAGGTTCATTACTTCTACATTAAACCATTATAATCCCTAAGCCATTAGTGTAGCTATTACGTAGGCGTATAACCCGAACGGGTACTAAGATGCTGTGCTAAAAAAAAGCCAAAGATGTTAATTATATCAATGGTGATGTAGATTTTAGGAAATGCACCTGAAATATCGTGGAAAGATCATGGAGAAAATAATAAGATAAAGCACATAGTATGTAAGACCATCAACAGTTAAGCCAGATAATATTAGAATCTCCACTTCTCAGTCATTTACCTACCATTCTATTGTAATGTGGGTGCCTTAATTAGTGTGAACATTTGTAAGGATAAGAATGGTGTTGGTGGATATTTAAAATCAATTGCTGCCTCAAACCCTATTTTATTAGTAGTTTAAAAAAATTAACGTCATGGTCACTTTTGTTTCAACATGTAATTAAACATTACTCGTTATTAACAGTAGTAATAGTTCAATAGGCTTTATCACGTCGACTTAATATTTATACGTCCAGGTCCACACAATTTTATTTTAATTTATTAAAATTATTTTCCATCTATCATTAAAATATGTTAATTAATTGGTTCACAATGTTACCTATACTACGTGAATCAATAAGTCCAGTTCTCTATTTTGAATTTTCTATAAGGAATGCCCTTAAGTAACTCACCTCACTATAAGCCTTACAAATTCGTTATTTAGGGGGCACATAGTTTACTAAAGTATTTATTGAGTTGTGAAAGTTTACTTTGTAAACAAAAAGTTATTAAACTGTTTTATTAATCCCAACAAACAGTTTTAATACATCTCCTAAAATAGCGATATATTTGTCGTCTTGGTATACAGTTATTTCTAAGCTCTCTGGCTAACCTTTAACCACGACATATGTAGGCAGAAAGAAACAGTAAACTTAGTAAAGGGTTTTACAGAAAAGTCGTCTTATATTACTAAAATAATAAAATTGAAGCCAGGCGCAACAACGCCTTAAGTACGCATCTTTAAGTACATATGTGTACAACAAGTTGCATATCATTGGGTGGACACTTGTAGGTAAATTTGTCACAGCAGTAGTCGTTGGTTGTATTTGACGTGCGCTAATCCTTCGGACACCTTGATCACGTCTAGAAACAAAATTATTAAAAATAGGTATTTAATATATTCCGCTTAATTTAAGTTTTCTTAAAAATAACAAATGCGTCAAATTATTAACCAAAGTAAACACTCTTCATATATACATTTTAAAAATATTTCATTTATTTCTAGCAAATTTCATGTTATCAAAAATTAAGTTGTAAAAATAAACACATACTCTTATTTATCATGAGAAACAATTCCCAGATATTTTATCCATTTGGTACTTTATCTTCAAGGAAATTTTCGAAAAATGTATAATGCTTTAAATTTAGTCATAAATAAATGTTAATAGTTCATTCTTATTCGATTGATATTACATATTATATTTAACTCTATAAACTAGTTCGTTACTGTAATAATTGTTTGACTTTTATTTTCATTTTAATTAAGTGGTCAATCAATAGTGTATTATGTCATGATGTTATTTTGTACCTATTTGACTCATATTACAGCACTCGTTGTAAATGTAAATAGTTAATACCAAAGTATGCTAACGTCCTGTAAGGGTTAATCATAATGTCAATCATACGCAATAGTTAATTTATTAAGTGTCTAATTTGAACTATACTTTCATAAATTATAAAAGACAAGTCTTATATTACATTCATTCATTCCTTACGAAAGATCAATTAGAATTTTTCCTAAAATGTTGTTAAATATATAAATGTTCTCTCATATTTCGTAATTCTTTACTAATTAGGGCCCGGATTGTGAAGACATGCCATCTTTTTTTGTCCGTCAGAGGCTATGCTCATAAGTGCCTAAACTCTGTTCATGATCCCCTGGTTGCAGAAATGTTTATTTTATATGTCATTTTTCTTGCTTTTTTTTCTGTAATGAGTCATTTCCAAGCATTATTTTGTAAAGAAAATTTAAAGTTGTTTGAAAATGACTTTAAAAAGTTTGTATATGTGAATTATCGGTGTGTTGCTAAAACATGAGTATTCAAACATCAAATATTTTACCACACACTTGTTTACTGAAGAAGATAATGTATGAGGCCAAATTAATTTTGTGCCCCCTTACCTGCGTGATTATAAAATCCCCACTCCTGGTGAGACCATCACTACACCTAGGTTGGAATGTGCTGCAGGGTGAGGGGAAAGCAATTTTTAGAGTTCAAATGAACTTTGTACCATATTTACATTCCTGGTGAGTCACTCACTATAACATGTCTGGAAAGGGCTGCAAGGGGATTGGGTGCTATCGCTTTTAAAGCAGGTATTTGTATTCCAATGTTAAGATTTATTGTTGTATTATTGTTTAGCACCGCGTCTTACTATCCGTTCGGGTTATACGCTTTAAGTACTAATTACGCTAATGGATTAGGAATTGGTAAGGTTGAATTTAGAAAAAGTGAACCCACATTGGCGTGGAGGGGGAGTTGAAAACCATTTAGTAAAAACCACCCCCAGTTCACCCGACCAAGATTCGAACCTTGATCTCCCCGTCCTCGGTAGCTGAGATCAACACGACTAGCGCGTTAGCCAACTACGCCACTGAGACGGGTCCAATGTTAAGAATAAAATATAATTTTAGCTCTCAAAATATTCTAAATGCATAGTTTTCATTTATAAAGTGCATATTATATGTACTCGTTTGCGATTATTTTATGTTTCTTTAGAATGCTTTAAACCAAACCATCTAAAGCGAGTCATTTGAGGCTAATTATTACTGAATTCGGAGAGGATATTATTTCTACAGAAAGTGAAATACTTTCCTGTAAAATATGCTAAGTAAAAGTGGTTGGCATCAGATAAAGGATTTAAACATTCAACAGTATATCAGTCGCAACAAACATGTCCGTGGTATCCAGAATATTGATAAAAAGAAAAACTCTCAAATATTACGTGAACAAAATGCATTCACGAATCAAGAAAAATCCTCAACATTTTATATAGATTTGTGTGACATTCTGGTAACTACGAACACTCCTCTGTGTAAAATGAGCAATGTTAAAATAAAGGATTTCCTGGGAATGTATACGGGTCATTATATTCCAGACGAGTCCATACCGATGAAAAATCGGAAATGGACAGACCGGGAGAGATATTTTTGCTTACGCGTATAGTGTAAACCCTCACCCTTGCAATAAATACAACATATTATGGAATCTCAATCAAATTTTTTAGGTCATTTTTTGCAAATTTAAAGTAATTATTTAGAGTTTTTAGCTCATTTTTTGGCAATTCTAATGTTATCAAGATCTGGGTCCAGGTTATTATTATTATTATTATTATTATTATTATTAATATTAATATTATTATTTTAAACTGGGCTGGATGGTCTTCCTTCGGTATTATTGTGAATAAAAATAAAACGTGTACGATTTGCACGACCATATAGCGTGTTATGTAGCGGATAAACAACGAATCACATTTTAACTCTCCAAAAATAATGAATTGTAAAGTACTTTTACAAATTGGAAAAACAAATGTAAAAGTAGAGCATGGTCTCAAATAACATTAACAGACAGATATAAATGTAGAAACCACTTTTTGGTTCTAGCTACAAGAAACCTAAATATTAATTATACATACAGATATATAGTGTGCCGTTACCCAGGGTAAAGCGCCGTGGACATAACCATGAAAATATCATTGCATGTTTTTTAGTATTTGTTCTAAATTGTTTAAGTGTAAGTTTTATAAACCACAACAAATTTTCTAACTAAAATAGTGGTAGACACCGGGTTAAAGATACTTTAGTCGTAAAGAAACAGAGAATCACAAAAATAATGTTGGTTACATATTTATTCAACCCCATTGATAAAATTTAGAAATTCTAGGATACATCACTAGTAGCAAAACTCAAAACCCACTCACGCATAAGATACATCACTCAGCTTTTATATAATTTCCCATTCTCATTTTTACACTTTCTGAAACAGACTCACCCGTACTCTCCCAAACATTTAAATTGGTCCTCCAGTAATACAAAACTGAATTTGGTTAACACGAGTTTCGTTCAGCATAATATATTTTCCACACGTTTCATGCTAATTCTCATCTTTAAAAGTACAAAAAAAGAATCATAAATATTCAACAAAATTGTGGTTAGCACAAAGTGAATATGAAAAGCATTAAGGAACCATTATTCTCTACCATAAAAAAGAAGGGATTTTATTTTACTATAAATAACACACTAAACTAATGTAAGCTTGGCATATGGATTAAATTTAAAAGTTTTATTCTATTTAACGCTAAGATCCCCTTGAATTGTTTTTAGTTAATACTCTATACGATTTAAGCTTAATATTTGTATGTGTTAATCATAAACATGTTTTAAATATAGATTAGTTTATAAAATGATACATAGACAAAGGTATAAAACCATGTCCAGAATTCATTTTCCTATTTTATATTTAATTAATTGAAGCACCCAAGTCAAGATCTAATTTGTACCAAAGTTTATTTATATATTTTACTTAAATATGTGTTAAAAAGTGATAACCATAAACCTTAATAAAACCCAGTGCCTAGGCTGGAAAAACCTGGGTTGTTGTTCCCATGGTCAGGTAAAGTAATTTTTTTTAACATAGATTCAAACAAATATTTTGGTTTAAAATAACGTACTCTGAAATATAGAAGAAAAAAACCTAAACGCACTTTTGAATAAGAAAGGCTTTTATTCAATTTTTTTTAAATAGTTAAGACAGTGACCTTCACTTTTACATAATCACACAATACACATAGGATAAACAATATATCAAAGATAATTTAAACCCACTTTTAAGTTTGATCGTCTTAAGGTTAGTATATTAAAAATATTTTAGGTTTAATATTTAATCTCAACTAATCTTTAACATACTACATATGTGAAATAAAACTTGTGACTTACATCGGCGCGCAAGGGGATTGAAAGCTACTCTCATCTAGTCAAGTTTGCCTTTTGTGGACAGATCAGGGCTCGAACCATAGCCGGGTGTATTGAAGATGATTTTTTTAAATAAATATTTTACTATTTTAAATTAACGCTAGTGCTGTTAGTGATTATTTTTCTTTCCTTATTTTAATAGTATTACGTCTTATGACCTTTTGAGGTTATGTAGCATACTAATTATTACGCTAAGGAGTTAGGGATAGACAAGGTTGAATTTAGAGGAAGTGTAACCACATTTTCGTGGAGAGAGAAAGAGAAAAAAAAGAGAGGGAGTGGAAAACCATTTTGGGAAAAACTCCTTCAGTATATCTGAGTGGAATCAAACACTGATATTCCTGTCATTGGCAGTCCAGTATATTGCAGGAATAATGCCGTAAACCATGCGGCTACCGAAGCAGGTCACGTTCTTTAAATCTTGCTTTTCTCATGCCTATGCTATTAGTGTAATTAAAATGAGGATAGCCTGGATGGGTAGTAAGACGTGGGGGAAATCAAGAGCTACAATTTTATTACGTCTTTCTATTGGAGTGGGCCTACATTATCACCATCCCCACTCTTCCTCTGGAAAATAAAAACTTCCGTTCATTTGTAAACAATATTTTACTAGTACATTTATTCTCATAAATATTTACTTCTATTTTTATAATTATCTCACAGCTACTGAATCTAAATTAATTGTCTTCGTCACATTGAAACCATACGGTGTTTTTTTTATAATTAGTAATTATCATTAACTAATATAATGAGTACTATCACATATTAATCGGAAATCCACTGACAAAGATAGAATACAAAAATAGATTTTTCTCTCTACTTTGATATAGGGTTTACACAAAGGTGTATACTATAAAATCTACATTATACAGGCTAAGTAAAAACTCCATGCATCGGCCTGCAATCGATCTATACCGACCAAGCAGCCACTATCTGCTGGTGATGATAGCGCCAACATTCGTGGTTTGAGGGTGTCATGTGTTCAGCACAATGAACCGTTAATTTTCTAGACCATTGCCACTATTTTGTCATTTAAATATCTCATTTGTCCTCACGATGCTGAGTGTGATCCCGTTTCAGATCCACTTCTTCACAGGAAAATTTGAATACATTAGAAGAAAGTTTAGACGTGAGTAGACTATATCTATACAGGTTGAATAAAAAGTATTTTACCAAACCTTTTGGGTTTATAAGGAATGTTGAAATAAATATATTTATTTAATTAAAAATAGGTTGGAAGTTCTTCTAGACAAGGTTTTATATTATCAACTTTTAAGTGGTAGGTATGTGTCGAGAGGAATTCGTCCACTTAGACTCGACCAGTGGGGTAGTGAACACTTCAAAACATGTTGTGTCGGTTGGGCTTTGTATCAAGTTTGATGGCCATAAGTTTGTATATTTAGTTTGTGTCACATGATATTAATATTGAATTTTTTTAAAACTTATTTACACCTCCAATCAATAAAACCTTTCTTGATGCTAATACTAGTGTGAGGTTATGTAAGTTTAACATCCATCACTAACTCTAAAAAGTTTGGTCAAATAGTTTTTACTCCCCGTGTAAATGAAATCTCAATTGAAATGAATTACTTCAAAGGGCACTATACACTTTTACTATCATCTTTGTTTCGACACCTTCATCTACCAATCTACATAACACTTATATAGAACACAGAACAACACAAATGTGTGGGCATCAAACTTAACTTCTTCATTTAATAAGAGATATGTTGATTATATAAGGTGTGTAAAACTTAATGTTTTCATAACTCAAGGCAGCGACAATCTTTTTAAAATAAAATAGATTTTTTCATTAAAATCATTAATAATTAAATAGTACACTATTCTATTAACACAGTGAAGAATAATGAATTATTTTTATTTTATTATATTATTTAACGTACAATTAAAAGTTTACGTAGCCTATTGGAAGCGACCGTTCTCACTGTTGGAAGCAACAACAAAAACTTTAATTGAGTTTAGAGCGATAAAACGTGTTCTTGAAATTCATCCAATACAATTGAATGAGCTAGAAATTTGTCAAAAATTACATGTAACCAAAGTAATCAAAACAATAGCTAAAGTAACTTAATCAAGCTAGCCTAATTCAACTTAACCTAACATAACCTAATATAACCTAACCTGGCCAACTTAAATATAAGGAATTAGGTGAACCTGTAAGAAAACGGTACAAGATTTGAATATATCTTGATAAAAGAATTGGTAAAATATTTCGGGACTTCAAAAAACAGGCAGGACTTGAAAATATGTTCTAATATATTAAGCTAAGTGAATAATTTAGATTAGAGTTTTTTTATATGTAATATGCACATTGTTCATTTTAATTACTGTATATAAGAATAAAAATATTTATTGACAGAGAATAAATATCTGAAACTAAATAAAGTAAAGCAATAGGCTAGGTACGCAAACGGAAAATGACTCTAACAATAATGTGGTCGTTTCCAACACTCATGTTAAAATCTGGTTGCAAACAACACGATTTGCTTGACCACTTTGAACACGGTCGCTTCCAACATGACACCACTTAAAATACCCGTATCACACGACCCTATCCCGTACTTGAAATCCAGAGTGCTAGCTAGCACGTCATCATCTAGC
>CABFVX010001150.1:157947-187073 GCA_902151425.1 Timema shepardi | reverse complement strand
AACAACGCATATGTCGATAGGCGACTAGTTACAAAAATGGCGCACAACGCGGGGCTCTTATCAATCAGCTGATGACCACGAGGCGATGCGTGACTAGTTACAGTAGGTCTTTAGGCACATGCTCAGTCATATATACTTTTCCCAACAAGGGACAGAATGTGAGGGAACAGAAGCTGGCGAATTAAAGGTCAAACTCTTAATATTTAAAATTCATGTAAAATAATTTAAAAAATAGTTCAAATCATTATCATGACATTTATTTTACTTCACATCATCTTGAATAAATATACAGTTCTCCGAAGTATTTATACTTGAGATGGTATATTTGAAACGTCAAATTCTTAAAAATTCATTAAAATATTATACTTGTGGTAGAAAATCTTTAAAATTAAGATTGCACAGGAATGGTGTTATGACTTCTGGAAACTTTTGGGCAGGAAATAATTTTCCAACTATAACAAAATGGGAAAAATATTTTAAAATAATTTTTCAATTTAGGATATTTATTTTTTCGATTTATAATTTTAGTCCAAATTTACCCTTCCCATTCATTCAAAAAATGATATAACGATTGATGATAAAATTAGAAATTTATGGCAATTTGATCAGAAAGAAATTGAATTGTATAAGTTCAAATAAGGTGTTTAACAAGAGGTATAATGGATACTTTTTTTTAAAATAATAGTTACAGAACATAGTGGAGAAAGAAGGATTTTAGAAATATGTTAGAGAAATATAGGAGAAAGATATTTTATAATAGTTATAGAACATAATGGTATGAAATTTAATTACTACTTATAATGTAAAACATCAAAACATTTAAATTTAAACTAATCCGAATTAACTATAAGTGAGCCACAGTCAAAGTCTTTTACCCCCTAAACTATTATAAATTAACATATATTTAGTTTATTTGGTGTAGAGCTATTAGTACACAGAGTCCAAGTATTGATATGTTTTATTCTTACAGCAAAGGAAACAAGACTGAGATGTTGTGGAGACGGACATGTAATACGGATGGAAAAAAGAGAGTATGCCAATGAAAATTATGGAAATGAAGCATGTAGGAAAAAGATAGCAAGGGAGGCCGAGAAAGATGGGAGAAGCAGATAAAAGAAAATGTGCAAGTGAAAGGAGAAGAATGGAAGCTAGAATTAAAGGAGGAAGAATGGTGGAAAGATAAAGGAAGATTGAGGCATTTTACTAAACTGGCTCGGCCACAAGCTGCAAACAGTAGATGATGATGATGGATAACTTTTAATTTAATTGCCTGGGTGATTTAACAAACTAATTAAACTATATAATTTTTTTATAGATATTGGGTGTTCCCGAAACTCAGCCGGGGAAATATTAGTTCCCAAGATTTTTCAATAAAAGGTACATTTATCAATGTCTCATTTGTAATTAATGTTTACTAAGAATATAATTAATTTACTAAAAGTTCAATGAACCTTATCATCCATTAAGAAGATGGGTAACTACCTCAAACTTTAGTCACTTTTATTTTACTACTTATTCAACACAAATGAGCTCATTAAACAACATAACCTCACTAGACTATATATAATTGATGGTAATATTTATCCATGAATAGATTTAAGGTAGAAAAACATGTTTGGCGCAAAATAATGGTGAAAGTGGCTTTTAAATATCAAATAAAATTATGCAAAAAATCAACCATTACATTTACTTTCATGAATATATGTCTACTACGTCGATTTTATTTTTTTGGAATGGCATCATATTTATTTGTATCATAAATAATAACAATTTTGATAAACTATTATATTTAGAGTCCAAAATCCCTTTTTGTGAGAGGTTTAGTAATTAAAATTTAAGAGATAACCACGGACACTGGCTCAGTTAAGAAAAGTTTTTGGTATTCTTACACCCCAAGACTATGTAGCCTCACTTTTATTAATTCAGATGAGTTTGAATATCTTGATATTTTATTGTGTAAGTTGTTAAAATTCATATCATAATTTTTTTATCCAAGAACTTTTTTAGTCAATCATAAAATCTATGTTTAGAATTTTCCTTAGCTAAAAATATGCAATTTATAATCATTTCATTGGACTTAGGTTGTTTATTTTGCCTTTCATCAAAACCTTAAACAACATGTGCGAGACAAACTATTCAGTTTTTATCTAGAAAACTTACAATTTGAAAATAAATTGATATACAAATTTAGAGTGAACAGTTTTTTTTCCTTTGAAAAATTCTACAAGATTACAAAATTTAAAATTATTGTTCAGACCTATAACTGCAACAGATTAAGAGTTTTTGTACCTTGTCCTGACCCACTTAAATATTATTTTCAACAATTACCACTATATTTTAAATTAATTGAAACTAATAAATATGATCCCTTCAGATAAAATTGCCAAAGTTTCCTAATTTTTAAAATTTGTTTTTTAATGAATAAGAAGGCAAAGTTTAGATTAAAGCTATAGATATGAAAAATAAATATCTGTCTAAACTGGAAAATTACTTTTAATTTCCTTCCTGTTTCCTATCCCGTTCCTGTGGGAAATTGCTATTTACCCAAGTCAAAATGTAATAAACAACCTCCCCTCTGGCATACTTCTCTCTTACTAAAACTCAACCTACTTCTCTTTCATTCAAACAAGCTGAACTTTCTATTCTAAACATAACACCTCTCTGGTGTGCAGCACTGCTAGCAAAATATCAATGAACCAAATGTCGATTGTATCATAGTCGGTCTAAGATCAGATTTAGAATCAGAAACGGCCCAGCATGAATTAGAAGATATTTGATTAGGATTCAATCAAGGTGTGCGAGATCAATTTTTTCAATTCAAAGTGAGTATATAAAATATTCTTCAAGCCAAATCGAAGTTTGAATTATTATTATTTTTTAGTTGTTTTATGTCGTGGAAAAATATCATCATGTGTTTATTTATTTATATAGTTCTAGTCTTAGTTGCACTAAAATCAATCATTTTTTTTATTGGCTAGTTGTTTTTATATCTCATTTTAATTTTAAAATCAGGTTACTATTTGAGCATGCAATTCTATTACTTAAGATTATTTTATTTCATTTGAACATTAATTTGTTACATAGACAACACCTAAAAATAGTTTCTTTTGTTCAGTAAAAAATAAAGTGTTTTCTTGGTTTCACTTCATGTAAACATGTATACAACAACTACAAAATACTTTTCTTCCTATATTAGCCAATAAAAAATAAAGTGTTCTCCATTTTATTCTGACACTTCGCTCGTTGCTCGCTACACCACACTGACTAGCACGTTACATTACAATGCTCATGTTACATCAGTATTCTGTTAAAAGTCAGCCGCTGACTTCAGATTCAATTAATTTTCCCTATAAAATATTAGATTTGAACAATTTCTATTTTAAAATGTTCAATTCATATTAGATATAAAATTGAATATCTTTGATTTGCTCTCAATAAAGAATCTGATTGATTTAATCATTTTTCCAATAAATTGAAATAAGAATTATTAAAAACAAAAATCTTATGTACATATGAAAAAAGTGATGGACTTTGTTCTATATAATTTATTACAAAACATACACCAAAAAGTTAAGAGATTGTCCTTAAAGAATTAAAGACATATATGCAAAAATTACAGATTAATGTAATAATTGGTAATAAATAAAATGATAGAATATTAGGAAAATGGTAGAGGACAAATAAAATAAAAGACACTAACACATATTTACACACACATCAATATTTCGATGCTATTATAAAATCTTCTTCAGGAAGTAGTAATAGACTAGACAGGATGTTGTCTTCAGTGATGCTAACTTGACTGGTATGGATGAAAACTTCTTTGGTGGAGATAAAACTCCCTGAATGTTTCTCTATTACTATATGGAAGGTATGGTGTAGCCTCTCGCTTGAAATTAGCGAATATTTAGGTTGGGTGGTTTTCTAGACTTTGTGATCCATTGGATGTGCCGGCTCCCATCTTCTTAACTGAGACATAATGCATTGTGTCTTGTTAAATGAGTTTAACACCTTGACAGTGTAGCAGTCCTCAAAGTTGAGGTTATGAGTGGAGGCGTGTGCTGAAACGGGTTTTTCTGGATTCTTGATTTTTGTGTCATGGCGGTGATCATTCATTTGTTTACAAAGAGTTTCAGTGGTGAGGCCAACATATTATGCAGTACATTGTTGGCATTCTAGTTGGTAAATTAGGTTACTGGACTCACATGTGTGGCTGCCTTTGTTGGTATGGATGGAGTTGGTTATGTTGCTAGAGAAAGTGGTTGCTAGATGATGTATTCGGCAGGTTTTGCAAGCTGTTTTGTTAGAGGGCTGAGAGCCTTGATGTTGTTGAATGAAGGTCGTGTCATTTTCAGTTTTGAGTTTAGGATGTATTATTCATTCACGAGCTAAGTTTACCTAGATGAAAGCTCGAAATGTTACTAGAAGTAATCTTTAATATATCACAACGCCAACGACAGACATCTATCACTTTGGATGACTGTAATGAAAACAGTTGGTAATATGTTAATGTGATAGTTACCCACAGTAATTTAGGACAATATTATGTATATATTTATTTGAGACCAGACACAAAGTTTATTTATCGTTTTATTCCACTTTAAAAAAATATTCACACCACTTTCACATAAACTTCTAATGAACATTGCTTCAAGATGGCGAGTGACGAATTTAAACAATATGATTGAACATAACGGTAAACAAGTTTTTTACAATGATGCAGACACGCAGTTGATGAAAATATTTTATTCAGTTAAATATTTCTAAAATAATCATAAAATCATTTATTGTATGTAAAAAAATGACAACAATTTTTTCTTTTCCAAGTAAATACGATGCCTGTATTAAAAGGTATTGATGTGTGCATTATATTACACAAAATTTGTAACGTTTAAAAACGAAAAATAAGTACTTTTAATTATGTTTAAAATATTGTTTCAGGTTGGATAAAAAGAAATTATTTAAAAAAATTAAATAGTATGAGAAAACTTTAGTTTACGTTATTTTAAATGTAATGTATTAAAGATAATTAAAGATCTTTACATTAATAACAAAACTGTGATCTTTTACAAGTGTTGGCAACCCAAAACCTAAACATATGGTTTTAAAACTGTCATCCAGGTAAAAATCTATCGTGAATGGAATATACCAGAAGATTTCTTAGTGATGGAGGCTGTTTATACACACGGACTGGTGGTTTTTTGAGAATATTGTTGGTACAGCTGGATGCTTCCAATATGTGAAAACCTGACGCTAATATATGGTTTAGCTTTTGTAAGCCTGGATAGTACTTTGTCACTAGAGGTGTAGTATCTGGTTTTTCAGGTTTGGGTGATTGTGGAGTTTCATCTAGTCGAATTAGGTTCTTAATGAGAAGTTTAGGGTATCCTCTCTATGTAAAGGCTTCTTGGAAGTTTTCAAGGTGGTTTTGAAAACTTTCATGATCGGAGGAGATGCCGTGAGCCCGTATGGAATAGATCATTTAGTGATGAATGGATGGCAGCTATCAAAATGCAGATATTGTTGTCTATTGCTGGGTTTAAGATGCACAGAGGTTTCAAAGTGGCCATCTGACAGACTAATGTCCACATCAAGAAATGTTGCCTGGTCGTGGGATTGATTTGAGGTGAACTTCAGAGCCGAAAAGGAGTTTAGTTTGTTTAAAAATAGGGTTAGATTGTCTTGGCCAGCTGTCCACACCATGAATATGTCATCGATGAAGCATAGCCAGCAAAGTGGTTTGTTGATTGGGTGGTCAAGAAAAGTTTTTTCCAGTTTTCCCATGAAGAGATTGGCATACAAAGGTGCCATCCTTGTACCCATTGCTGTGCCTTTGGTTTGAATGAAGTTCTGATCCATGAAATGAAAGTTATTCTTTTCTAGTATAAATTTAATGAAATCCAGAATAAATGATGTTGTAGGTGTGGTATTGGACGCATGTTGAGAAAATGTTCCACTGCAGCCAGGCCATAAATATGAGGATTGTTGGTATACAACGCCACAACGTCAATGGTGACAAGTATGGTGCTTTGAGGTAAAGGTTAAGGAAGGCTATTGAGTTTTTTAAGGAAATGGTTGGTGTCTTTAATGTGGGATGGTAGTCTGGTAACAAATGGCCGCATCTGTAGGTCGACATAGGCTGAAATTCTTTCTGTAAGTGATCCACAGCTGGAGACAATAGGCCTTCCTGGTGCTGATATGATATCTTTGTGAATTTTTCGAAGCATGTAGAATTTTGGCGTTATTGGGTTTTTTGGTAAAAGAATCTGGACGATGGGTGGAGAAAGGTTTTGTCTCTTGGTCTCTTTAGTGATGAGTTCTTGAAGCTGGTTGGCAAATTTTCTAGTGGGATCATACTTGATTTTTCGGTATATGGAGGAGTTTGAAAGCTGTCTGTGCGCTTCGGCGATGTAGTCATCCTTGTTTATTACTACTGTCGTGGATCCTTGTCGGCCGGTAATATTAGGATGTTTTGATTTTGTCGGATGGATTCTAAGGCTTGGCGGTGTTCACAAGTTTGGTTTTGGGTTGTGGGGAGCGTTTTGTAGAAATTTGGATCCGAAACTTGCTGAAGTATAATTTATATATATTTAAATTGGGTGATCAGCTGGTAAGAGAGGGGGGTCCCAGTTGGAAATTTGCTTAGAAGCTGGTTGGTAGTAGTAGACTTGGTTGGTTTGTTGATGGTATAAATGTTTGATGTGGTTGGTTTGTCAATGGCGGAAATGTTTGATGTGGTTGGGTTGTCGGTGGAGGAAATGTTTGAACATTTCCTATTTCATTATTTTTTCAAACATTATTGCAGAGAAAATCTAACATGATTGATACCTTATTCCCCCCTCAATGCAAAACTGACTCGACCATAACAACACATGATTGCTTGAAACTTTAATCTCACAATCCTATAGAAACACACACACACCAAAACACACTAAAAGTTTTCAAAACTAAAGCTTCAAATAAACTCAAAATTAATCCAATAAATTGCAGATTTTATAACGGAAAGAAGAATACATTTCACACCTTACAAAAATTTCAAGTCATCCACCATTGCTGATCCTACGCACATTAGCTCTTCAGAAATTAGTTATAAAATTTTGGCAACGATATATCGATAATCTAGCAAATTAAAATAAAAATTTTTTTGTTCTATTTTTACTAACTACGTCAATTTTTGTTCTATTTTTTATTAAACTTATCTTATTCAAAGAGCTAAATAAAACATTAAAAATTGAAAAGCAACCGAGAATATAATTAAAGGAGAGCGGCCATTTTAATTTGATAGGAATATTGTAGCTTTCGATATACACATTTTGCTATATCAGTTATTATTATTATCACCGCGTCTTACTACCCGTTCGGGTTATACGCACTTACGCTACTGTGTAATGGTAGGGTGATTGTGAGATGAAAAGGAGGACCTACAGTTTAACGTGGAATCCGAACCACGGTGGAGGCCTGGCATTCCCCACATTCACAAGCTATATCAGCAGAGCCCTGCGTTTGTGGAGTTCACGATAATTCGCGAATGTTAGATATGGCATTTTTTCTTTCAGATGTTCCCATTTCAGTTTACCCTGATTGCAAATATATGCTCAGAATTGTAGCAATAATTCGCGAAATCAGCGTTTTAGCGCGATATCCGCGATTTTAAATTATGTCCGCGATTTTTAGCATTCGTGCTAATATTTTGGGATATTGAAAAATAAAAATTGAAAGTTTTGATGGAAGAGAGTGATGGCATCGAAAGTTTAAAAATTGAGAATGTGCTGCTAGGGCTGAAGACAGACAGTATGTTCAGTGACTTCGCAACAAAGTGTTTGCAAGCGTTGTGGCTGCCGATTTCAAATGCAGATTCAGAACGATATTTTTCTAGGTATAGTTTAGTAGTAACAGACCGCAGAACCACAATGAAAGTGGATAACATTGTTACCAGCTGCATGTTGCAGTTTGGTGATGTTGAGTAGTTATTTTGTATTTTTCTAGCCTAAATTGAGATTTAAAAATATAGTCACAATTTTTGTGAAGTAACAAGATGATTTTTGTGTAATATTTTGTCTTTGTGACTTGTACATACTTTTCCCGGACCAGCTGCCACTAAATCTTACTTTTTTAATAAGTTGACAGCACATTTTTTTGCGGACTAGTGTTTTTTACCGTTTTGTCCAAACAAAATGTAATTTTTGGTTTTCACTTCAATATGTTTAGTTTACCTGTTTCAAACATTGTCCTGGAAGTCTAGTTTTAACCCAACAAAGTCACCTTAATCACGAAAGTTTGGTAAAAACCACTTTTTTAACGCTTTTGTCTTAATTCGATAATTTTGTCGCAAAAATAGGATTTTTGTAATTCACCGCTTATTCACCGCTTTTGGGAAACTTAAAAACGAAATTGGACTTTTTTATTCACCATAAAAGCAGGGCTCTGTATATCAGTTAATGATAGATGTATCAATAAATTATTACAGAAAATTGCCATTCTAGTCTACGTATTATATAACAATCGTTTGTTTAGAATCGATTAATATATTCTGACAATCTCACTTAACTTTTACTTTAAAAAAAAAGTGTGTCAAAGTTGTTAAGTTTTTAACTCTTGATACTGTCATAATGTCTGGTCGTATTATATTCAAGACCATTTATTTTTCATGTAGAACACCTCAAAATGTTAGGGTCGTATTATATTTGAGATCGTACTGTTCGGGCCATTACAGCATATTTACAATTTGCTGGTATTTAAGTGAAACTCAATTAATATGAGAGATAATAGATTATTACTTATTTTGAATGTTGTTGTTGTTATGTTTAGTTGCCAGCTTTAATGAGAGCTAAGAATCAAGTAGCGAGAATTGTAATATTAAGATCAATTCTAGATTCTTTTGATACCAGTAAGAATCGAGGGTATCGAGTTTGACAGACCTAGTTAAAAGAGATACACGGTGTGTATTAACTAAAGAAAAATGTTATTTTGACTCATTTAAATAAATGGTGATTATTTTTATGGTGAAAATGTAAGAGTTCCAGAAATTTGATCAAATTTTCTGACCAGGCATATTCCCTGACATTCCTGTTTTTTAGGTCGCAGGATACACTGTCTACTACATATTTTGACAAATTAAAGTGATTTCTTAAAGTTTTCCTGACTTGCTTGTCATACAAAATTCCTGGACTTTTCCAGATGCGTATTAAACCTTACATTTAAACACTATCACTAAGAACACAATACTTAAATTTATTGGATGTAGGAATTCACAAGAAAATAATATATTTTTTATTCTGAATAGGTTTGAATGAGGTTAGGAACAAAAGTGCAGAGAATGGGTTTATTTTTTAAATTGTGAAAAAGATGTGTTTCTAAAGTAATATAGAGTAACTACAATTGTATAAGAATATTCACCATTATTTTAATTTAAAATTACCAAGATTTTCAAAAGAGGGCTTATTATAATGAAATTGGTTTAAAAATGTGCCTCTTCCAATCAATGAGCCGAAACCAAGCATGCAGGCTGATATTAGTGGTTTGACAAAAAGCAAACATTTGTACCTGCTTGCGTGTAGGTAACGGGACGGCCCCCAATCATACCGGCAGTGGTTTGCCGGCGCTGGGTCACACTGATAGGCTTGCTCCCCTCTGTAGCAGATGAAGATGATCGAGTTCGAGTTCTAGGGGTGATCTCCTCCTTGGAACTGTTGTTACTCATTGCGCTGTGGACACCCAGGGGTGAGATGATAGAATAAAGTCTAACACATTCTAATAAATTCAGCACAATCTTTACCAACTATGGTAACTTTATATTTTTTTATTATCATAAAATTCCCTGTTTTTTAAGTTATTTTATCCCATACCAAACAATTTTCAATGATTTACACTTTTTAAAGTTTTCTTGTGAATGATAAATTTTCCTTTAATTACTTTGTATGTAATTTTTTTTTAAATTTGTATTTACAGTACTAAATAATTTGGGTATTAGTTGTGATGAAATACAAAATAGAGACAGCCAGCTCTTGAACAAATGTTGATGTATTTATGATTGTCATAGCTTTTAGCCATAGTTAATCTTGAGCATGCAAGTATGACATGTCTATGAACAAACACTTTCAACTTTCCTGACTCAGCAGTCAAGTATTCAGACTAGGCCGTTTTAAAACCACATCAGTTGTTTTGCCAAGTAGCATAAAATAAGTGTTTTGTCAAAACAATATCCTAGATAAAACTACCCCTCCTTTTTGGGTAAATAACAGTTTTGCGTCTTAAGAGAAAGGCGTGAGGGAGCCGGAGAAACGTACAACAGTTAATGGTGGAGTTAGTTCAAAGTGTTGTATATACTCAGCTACTCAGCTACCAATCTAACCAACTAGAGGGGAGAATATTCTACAGTTTGAGTCACTGTTCTGTACAGCGAAGGATGCCCCAACCCATCTTAGAAGGCAGAATTAGACAATCATAGCACAGCACTGGAAGGTCAGGTGTTTGATACCAGTTAGGGTCATAGCAAACTGCTGAGGAGGGATATTGGCAAAATTAGTACTCTTATCCAAACTCTTTCAACCAGTTCTAGATTCTACAACTCATTATACACTATTATCTTGATAAATCTTATTAAATAAACTAGACTAAATGAACCCCACAATTATTTGCCATCCCACATAGCCCATCTTGACTCTTTAGGCCCACTAGATCGGGAGGGTAGCAACATATTAAAATAATGGCTATGAAATGTAGACAAAATTGTTGAGTTTTTTAAAAATTTGTGAAAATTGGAATTACTAAAAAATTATTATATCCTATTTTAAAGATCAAGAACATTTATTTTAAATTATTAACAGCATGAAATTATAATAACATGTTTTGTTAGTTTTTGAATAGGCCTAATATTTTTAATGTCAATAAAATTGAAACGTGAAAATGGATCTTTGGCAGTGTACCATTAAGAGGATTGGAAACTTTAAGGACTTATTCTGAGCGTGTGTGAATCTTAGACTTTCAATTTGGCATTAGAGAATTATTGCGTTTGAGCTTAAGTATCTCTTCACAACTAAAGCTCACAAAATTATATTGATATATTTGCCAATATATCAGAAAATATTGGTTTTATAAAATATATTTCTATTAAAAGTTTTTTTAAATTTTAATATTAGTAAAATTGTACAGTGATACGTTATTTAGTATCTCAAATAGTTGCAGGGATATAAGACTTTTTGCTTCTGTAAAGAACCCTAAAAGTCATTTTCATGGGAAAATGAAAAAAATCAATTTTGTTTATAATCTTAATCAACGCCTAGGTGCGAAATTTAATCAAAACCATCACTGCTGTCTATAAAAAAATTGAATTTTTATCAATTAGAATTTATGCTGCATCAGACTGGAATCCTTAGTCATTTTGACAAAAAATTTAGGCTATCCATTTAATTCATAATATTGATCAGAGTTTAGAAATAAAATTTAATCAAATTGTTAAAGCCAATTGTGATAAAAAATATTTTTACTCTTTCCGCCCTTCAGGAAACTACCCTTAATTTTAGGTCTGGGTATCCAATTCCAAAATTACCTTGGGGTAACCGTATGAGAACCCTTGATACCGAGTATTAACCCAATCAGTAAAATAGTTTATATTATAGCTTGAGGTACAGACGACATTGCGAAAACAACTTTTTCGAATTCGGAGGATCGTGAAACGTCGACATTTATCAAAATCTTGAGTTTGATTTTTTTTACTATCACAATACTTGTTCTACCTGTAAGGTAGCGAGAAAGTAAAACTATTTTTATTTGGTCCCCAAGGGTCAACATTTCATATTAAAATGTAGACTTCAAGTTTAAATTTTTTAGAGCGATAATCTTTATTTTATGTAATAGGTAGCCTACTGATTAAACTATACCAGCATGTAGATCCAACTTAAATGTATAGTAACCATTAAATATAACTCAATATTGATCTATTTTTGTATTTTATAGAACCCTAAGCACTTGTGGCAAACATTGGTTATGTTGTTCTACCAGGGCCAGGATTTTGATGACCTAAAATGTGTCAAAAAATTATTCATAAAATGACACTAAACAAGCCAACAAATTACTTTAAATTAACAAAAAGATCCAAAAAAGTGAATGCAAACTCTATGAATGCACAAGAATAAATTAAACGCGCACTTTACATGTGGAAACTAAAAAGTTAACAATGCAAAACCCCAATCAAACTTGCATTCCATTAAAAAGTAACCTTGATTTATATATATTATTTTTTGTGTGAGTATTTTTCCTGTGGGCATTTTTCTGCGTGGGCTTTTTTACATGTGGGCTCTTTTCCTGGGATTATTTATGACAGTGAGGTTTTTCCGTGGGGAATTTTCATGTGCGCTTTTTTCCGGTCACCACTTTTCAGGCAATTATTTTTCGAAAATGTTATGTTCTGGGGAAATATTAGATTTCTAAACATATTCTGCACCCCTAGGCCAGTCTAACACAAGTGTAAAATGACACCTTTGACAGTTTGACTACTAAAGCTGGTCTAAAAATGTAATTTATTTATATACTGTACTGTAATGTATTTGTGATAAAACAAATAAAAAGTATAGATTTAAAAATTCCTAAACAAATCAGCCATGTTTGATCTGTGTAAGATCACTAGAATTCAAAGGTCATGTTGAATACATTAAATGCTTGCAATGAAATGAAACAATAAAATAATTAATAAGATACAGGAAAAAACAACGCAACTTCTTAATTTTGTTGTTCCATTTACTTCTAGGATTTTAATTTACCGAGATATGAAAGCTAAAATCAGAGTATTAAAATAGTAGGATTAAGATTGACTCCCTAGTATTTAGATACCAGCGAGAATTAGAGTTATTTAGTTTGACAACCCTAGTTTTCAGTAAACTACCCTTGAATATATTTTTCTTAATAGTTTTAGTGTTGTTACACCTTTTTTTTATCGTTTAAATCACTTCCCACATAACAATTTTAAAGAAAATGGCTAAGATACAGTTTATATTTGGAAGAAGGTACAGGAAAGGTGGATAGAAACATATAAAAGGGGGACAAACACAATATGGCCTTTACAATGAAAAGAACACAGTTCACACTTTACACTGCTGCCAATGGACAAAGAGGTAATGGATGTCTCTTAAAAGAAAATTGATCGTCACCGCCCAATCCCCCGACCCAGGAAACCTGTTCTTCTTTTCATTGTAAAGGCCATATTGTGTTTGTCCCCCTTTTATATGTTTCTATCCACCTTTCCTGTACCTTCTTCCAAATATAATACAATTACCTCATAAAGCGAAAAGAGGTTTTCCTTATAGAGTTATAAGATACAGTTTAGAATTTTCCAAAACAAATCATCAGCGTGTTACCCTAAACTTAGAACTAAAATTTTAAAATAGTGAATTATCCATAAGGTATGACAGATCAGCATCTTACTAGCAAGTTTAAAATAAATCCATCTGACCATTTAAGCTTTAGACCTAGGCCCAACAGAATTGTAAAACCCATATTTTTTACTTTGGGTGCAGATACAATATCAAAATCCATCTTAATCTCAGAGTCAACATTTATCACTACCACAATATCACAATGTTTATGTGTAACAGAACTTGCAGCCTTAAGTTTGCCAGTGAAATAAAATATTATTTCCTCTTTATCAGGTCCACCCTTAGCATATGTAGGATTAGCCTCCCCACTAGCCCCCAAATTATTTTTAAAATAAAAATTATTGTTTAGCGTTACTATGGTAGTTTGCCCTTTTATTCTAATTTTTAAAACTTGTTAGGCTTAAGAGACATTACTACAAACACTAAATATTTTACAGGGCTAAATTACATTACCACCGAACTCCAAGAAAAATTTTGAGCATAGATATCATAAATAGATCATTGATGTGAGCCACTTAATGTAACATAAACACATGTTAAAGTTTACTAAAACTGGACACCTGTGGAACCAGAGCAATAAACGTATTAGGTTAAGCAAAACAAACCTGATGCAAACAATATTGCCTGTACAGCGAGTCTACTACACAAGCCTGCAAGCAAAAAGTTTCTACCCCAACTTGTTTTTTTCTCGTCACCTCAGAAAGCACATGATCCCCCAAATCGCCAGTACCTGTGCAGCAGCAGCAGCGTTCACACACCCCAAAGGGTGGTCCTGCACTTTATGAGATAATAAAATAGTAAATACTTGCACATTTTAAGTTCAATAAAGGTAATTATTGCTCTATTTAGCATTAGTGAAGAAGATCGTTAATATGCTCAAGTCCCAAGAAACTTAAACCAACTCATTTTAAATAGCAAGAGGAGGAATAGGACAGAAAAAAACCATTATTTTCCTGAAGATATATTGAGGAATACACAATCAGGAATCAACCCCTTAGATACCAAGAGTCCACTACACCACTGATGAGGCTGAGCTATTCAGTCCCTGGCTTACTGTAGTATTGCATCATGCATGTTCTGAGCAATGTTGGGGTCCTCTGTCTGCATCCAGAGATCCCCAGCCCCGGTACAAGAGGACCGACCAACTTCCATGTAGAAGAAGCATTCCGAGTGGCCACAGCGTCGAATACTCATCAGCTGTAAACCAAACACAAATATTTTATCCAACTAGTGCCCCAACATTTTACAACAGTATTGAGTAAATTATTATTATTATTAGCACCACGTCTTACTACCCGTTCGGGTTATACTCACTTACGCTAATGTGTAATGGTAGGGTGATTGTGAGATGAAATGAAGGACCTACAGTTTAACGTGGAATCCAAACCACAGTGGAGGCCTGGCATTCCTCACATTCACAAGCTGTCTTGTCAGAGGTGAAGGAAGGGTTTGGTAATCAGATAAATCTATGCCGGGACCGAGGATTGAACCCCGGCCGCCAGCACAGAAGTCTGACACCTTACCCCTAGACCGCCAGGTCACCCAAGTTTTCACTTAAATTCAAAAGTCCATTGGGGGGAAAAAAACATTTTTAAAAATATATTTAATTCATATCAAATTTTATTATCAGTTTGTTGTTCGAAATATAAAAATAATTACATAAAAAATACCATATTTATCTGAATCTAAGAAAAGTTATTTCCCCAAATTTGTAGATTACAAATCTAGGTGTTGTTTTAAAATTGTAGACTAAGGATTGGGTTAGGCCTACATCAAATAGTAACATTTTACATCTTTATTTAGAATAAATACAATGGTGCAGGGCTGCGGGCTTTCTTCATCAAATTTATTCTTAGTAGTTTATTTTTCCTTTTTCTTTAGTTTTATTAATTTCCTTTATTATAAAAGATACCACTCTTTAGTATTCAACACAGTTAACTCCTCAAACAGGTTGGGGATAGTAAAATGATTTAAATAATCAAATTAAATTTTATTTAGTTGTGCTGTTTTTGATCACTTCTCCGATTACTTCACTACGATATTAAAAATTTGGCCAATCACAATAATAAAAATAGATTTAAAAACAAATAATGAATTATCAAATTTTATATTTTATAGATATATATTTTCTATGGAAAATTAATAATTATTATGAAAATAATCTTAGCAATATGTGAAAGTGAGCCTCATACACTTGTAATGTTTCATAAGATTTGGAATTTTTAGTCTAAAAAGTGGATATGATCCAGCTCTAGATTGAGGAATTCGTTTAAGAAGGCAGAATGATTGGCCCTAGCTAAATGTAGGGATATTTCAAAGAAAGGTGATTGGGGCATAACAGGAGAAAGTCTTTGAGTGGGTTTACTAACCGAGAATTCATATGCCTCGGCCTTCTCCTCTTGGGTCATCTTGACAAGGCTGAGTGTTTTATCAGTGAGACATAGCAGGTGCTGCCCTAGGATGTTACGGATGTTGCCCAAACCTCTCTTCTGGACAGTCACTTGCCAGACATGCTCTGTAATAGACATGGTCATGAGGAACTGTACTAGAACAAATGTTAGTGAAAGCCCTTGTGGATGTATTCACAGGTGCTAGGCACAACTTCAGTAGTTAGTACCTATATATAACCGCACTTGACAAATCAGGTAAATAACTGGTTTACTTCCTGGCCATGCTGGAGTCTCATAATGACCATATTGACACAAAAATAAGCCACACTCTTTTCTCAAAAACATCCTTTATTAAACCTTAGTGTCACCTATAATCACACCCTTAGATAATACATAAAAAATACTGTAACTTTGAGGACTACATGTAGTTATATCAATATGCATCAAAAGAGTTTATAAGCTCTAGAGCAGATTGTGCTCTTTACTGCTTCAAAAACTTTTTTGAATATGTGAAACCTGACTCTTATAACAAAAATATGACTTTAATCCAAAATGGCTGATAAAATAGTCAAACCTTCTATGGCTGTTAGCGGGGCTGTGGAGTTTGAGTCGGAAGCAGTTTCGGGTGGAGTCGGAAGTAGGAATAAAGGTACCAACTCAGACTAACTTATAATAGTGTCAAACTCGATTCTTATCAGTATACACATAATCAAGGATCAATCTTAAAATCACGATTCTTAAAGATCAAAACTTTGATGGAATACAAATAAAAAATACGAACATTCAGAATTGGGTGGTTTTCAATGGTGATTATTATTAGTTTTAATTTATTATATGGATAGTTTATTGCATATTTACTCCCATAGGCATTTAGGAAATTTACTTATCCATAAATTGTAATCAAATAAATATATTTTAAGTTCAAATTAAACTAGGAACTAATCTGATGATCCATGTGATGGTGATGATATGTTAGTACTTAACATTTTAATGTTTATCAATTAGTTATAATTTTACTTTAATGTATTTTTTATTAAGAATTAATATATAAATGTTTCAACTGGAGCAACAGAGTCTAAACATTTATTTTAATTCTCTAAACATGGTGATATCCTCGGTTTTTATTAATGTTTGTCATGGGCATACTGCCCATTATTATTATTAATATAAATTTACAAATAATAGAGAAGTTGTAGTTAGAGTCGGACAGTAGAAAAAGTAGAGGAGTCTGAATTAGGGGTTTGCAAACTTGGATTTTTTCTTTCGAGCCAAACTCGAGTTGAGTATTTTTAAAAGCTTCTGAGTTCAAGTATTGTATATTCATAATTTTAAAATGTTCAAAAGTATATTAAAACTCATGTTCTTAAAATATGAATGACACCTATTTTTATATATAGTTAATAATTTTGAAAAAAAAAAGTTAGATAATTGAAATATCGGTTTTTAAATTAGAAATAACACTTGTAAAACACAATTTAAAAATAAGGACACTCAAATAAAAATCTAATAAAGAAATAATTAAAATGGTTCCAACACTCATGTCTTTAAGGACATTAAAATTACACTAACAATTATAGAATAAGTTAACAAAATCAATAATCGCATTATGGCATGAAAATGTATAACAAGATTGTTTAGAAACACTGTACGTAACAATGATGTAAAGTACGTTTAGGTGAAGGAAACCAACCTGGGTAAATCCATGTGAAGCAACCAATGGTCTGGACCTTCACATCTCTGAACAAGATAATTTTTGGAACATTGGTTCTATTTATTAAATGAATGAAAAATATATTTCTAAAAAATATATTTTATTTATACTCCTTTTGAGATAACATGTACCAAATTTGAAGATGGGATGATGATGGGATCACGTTGTAATAAATAGTTAAATATAGCAGTACCACAGCAAATTCACCCAGAATGAGGTGTATTGCGTCAATACCATGAGTATTTATAAACACCTGCAGTACCATATACAAATTAAATGGGAAAATTGTTTCTACTCATTTAATTTACTACTCTTTTAAGTTAACCCTAAAACATTAAAAAAATTCAAAACTATGAAAAACCTTATTATGAGGTTGAGCTTAGAATTAAATTTATTAGTGATATTACATAGGCTACTGTAAAAGAAATTACTGCTCAACAATGAATCTCAAAAGTCATTTCAAATGAAGACAGTGATTCATGATAATACAAGCCCTGGGGAAAGTGAGTCATACACACATGCAGCAACCTGAACACTGCCATTGTTTTCTGCCAGACAAACAACATCCATGTACTTTATTGGCTTGGTTTCTCAGTATTATTTCTTATTGAAGTGACTTATTTCAGTGGCTTTTCTTATTTTAGTTTATGGACATGTAATTAAGACCTAGGCTACAATAATCTTTATTGGAGTTCTATTTTAATTATTGTTTATGGCATTATCTGTCCTATTAGTACTGTTTCCTGCTGTTTATTTGTGAAGGGAAGATGGAAAGAAATTGGGCAACGTTTTGTTGCAACCCATTTAAGAAAAAATCACACTGTGCCAAGAAAAAAGATCTTAAGAAATGTGACCAGTTGGATGATAGACTTAAATTACAATATGAAAAAAGACATGGAAATTTGTACAGGCTGTAGAGTCTAACTATCAAAGGAAAAGCAGCCAGAGCTGTTGACTAATGAAAAGATAGAACCACCAGAAAATAATGAAACTGGGATTGTAAAACCTGGTACTAGTAGGTCTGAAGATCCTGAATTTATGAATATTGATGAAGGCTTCCAACTTATGAATGCTTCTCTAACTTTAATAGGTGAGTTGCCAGTGGTAAAAAAAAATGCAACAGTTCAAAAAAGTATCGCCATGAAAAGGTTGACAGAATAAAATGCAACAAAAACTGCATATTGAGCTTATTAACTACAAACCTCTATGTTAGTATGTTTTTTTTGTACTTTTGACATAGCATACCTCATTCTGGGTGAGTTTGCCACATACCGCTGTATGCGACTATTTATTACAACATGATCCCATTGTCATCCCATCTTCAAATTTGGTATATATGCTCTCAAAAGATGTATAAAAAGAATATATTTTTTACAAAAATATTTAAAATTTTAATTTTGAGCTTAAAAAATGTATATATATGTGTTTTAATTGTTTTAAAAAAACACTTAAATATGGCTAAGTTGCATGTCATATTAAAGCTTGTAAAATCCTGAAGAAAATGGTACAAATGACACCTCTCTAAGCCTTATAGTTTTTGAGATAGAGCCATTTGAAGATTTTAAAATGCGGCCAAAAGCATGTGAATTCCAAACTTTGAAAGCCAATAACTGAAAAAAGGAATGTTAAAAACAATTGAAATTTCATATTTTTCGTCCTTTCAGTAGATAGAACCAATTTTCCAAAAATCAACAAAATTTGAAACATCAAGTTCCAGAATTATTTTTAATTGGTTGATTTCACATGGATTTACCCCCCTATAGAGATCACAGCCCATGGGTTGATAACGCGATAAGATAACAAATAAAACAAAAGAAGCGGGAAGAGTAGTGGAGAGTAAAGTAAACAGCAGACAACAGCTAACGCTTGATCAAAGAGCATGCGCTAGATATTTCATATCCCAGTACATCTTAAATCTTGGTCTTTACAACCATTTCAAAAATTAACATTGAAACCTGGAAATTCCAGGACTTTTCAAGGCCCAGAGTAATTTAAGGACTTTTCCAGGCCTTGAACAGACACACATTAAATTCCAGGTCTTTCAAAGACCGTAAGAACCCTGCATAATACAGTAACATTACATAACTCTCATAAAACTGTAACCATTATTCGTTAATACTGTATATTTAAATATTTATTAACATATTCGGAGGGAAATCAAATATAAATATGCAGATGACATTTCACACTTAGAACTCAATATCATTACTTTCGATTCTTACAAATAGCAATATCGAAATAATCTAATGTCAATCCATATTTATACCAAACATGACCACCTGTAGAAAGGTCCATATATAATAAGTGTCCTTACTTAAACCTAGCAAGAAATTTTTAAAGGTTGAAAACAAAAGAGTTGTTCTATCAAAATCAAAATTTAAGTATCATAATGTATAAAAATGGAAATCGTGGTTTTTAAAGTCAAGTTTAAAAACAAGAAGCCTAAATACTCATATATTCTGTGATCCGTTTTATACCCTTAAAATCCACTAAAACAGATACTATCCAAAACAGCAGCCAAGGCATAGTGCTATCACCAGTGTTATCAAGTTCAAAATTATATTGCATTATGTGGTATTTGCCAAATAACAAAGAAATTGGGTTAATTTACGGGAAAAAACACATACATTTGTGTTATTTGCACGAAAACAGTAAAATTTGTGTTATTGCAATTGTGAATTTAGCATGTCCCTACTAATAATTAAAGTAAACGAATATCAGGAAAGCTAAAGGATTCATTTTTAGACATAGATATATTTTTCCTCTATTCAAAAATGGCTTATTTTCAGGTCAATATGGTACTAGGTGAATGAAAGTTCGGCCTCCTCTTTGTAAGAATCCTCCTCACTATACTGGATCTGTACTCACCAAATGTAGGTTTCGGCTGCTCTCCATCAGGAATCTCCTCACCATGCTGGAGTGACAACAGAGCCTTAAGCCAAGCTTCCAGGTCCTCTTCGGACTCCAAAACCAGACAAAAACAGTCATCCTTTGTGTAGAGCGCGATGACATGCTTGTGCTTCTTGTCTAAACGACGATTGATGTTGAAGCAGGTCTTCAACCTGATTGTCCTGAGTCACATTCAGTAAGTGTTATAACAGAGTAGTAGTGACTATAAGCTTTGCTTATATGATCTTTAGGAAATCATGCAGCATTTATTAAATATTAATTTCAAAATCCTACTTTGCTAATATCTGTAGAGTTAAGTTAAGCAAGGATGTTATTATAGCTTTAAGTCAGAATCTGAAGACATTTCTGTTAAATTTCAAGTTAAGTTCTAAAAATAATTTAAGTTCAGCTTCATTTTCTTTTCTCCCTCCATCTTTGCCAATTTCTTCCTATAGTGTTGTCCGATTAGGGGACCTATTCTTTATGAATTTCAAATTGTATGACACAAAATGTCAATATTTCTACAGTTGCATTATTTTGTTTCGCTGCATGATTTATATCAGTGTCATCCAATCCACAGCCTATTTTATTTTAGACCACATATCTTGAATTTTTAAATAAATATTAGAAAGAGGTGATACAAGATATATATGCTATCAAAATAACCTGCAAATCAATGTTGACCTCGTCATTTCACCGACTATATTGGTATATCCATAATACTATGATATTGAGCTTGTAAAATGGTCCTAATTTTTAAGTAGTATTATTATTAGTACCGCGTTTTACCACCCATTCAGGTTATACGCACTTATGCTAATGTGTAATGGTAGGGTGATTGTGAGATGAAATGGGAGGACCTACAGTTTAACGTGAGATCTGAACCACGGTGGAGGCCTGGCATTCCCCACATTCACAAGCTGTGATTAATACACGTTTTGTCAGAGATGGGGGAAGGGTTTGACAATCAGATAAATCCATGCTGGGAATTAGGATTGAACCCCGGACTTCCAGCACAGAAGTCAAGACACCTTACCCCTAGACCGTCATGTCACCTTTCTTTGATTAAAATTGTTATTTGTGTATTAACATTATTACTACTTTTTTTTCCTTGTGGCCCAGTATGTTTTGTGGAGTAAAACTTATAATGATATACACCACACACATAAAAATGATCTTTCTTCATTTATGCAATTGTGGATAGAATATTATCTTCTTTTCAGGAATTTTACTCAATTTGGAGCTAAAACAAATATCTTTTTGCATTATACATAATATAGATGTGTGTCAATGTTATCATGTATGATTTCCAAATACCCTTTTTTGGCTGTATAACGTGCCTTTACACCTGAAGAAGAATCCTCCCTCAACATCAATGTTCCTGTCGAACTTGTGCTCCAGGACTTACCCCATGTATCCAGGTATAAAGAGACAAATACCTCCCATTCAAGAAACTAAGCTACAGCGTTCTTAGGAGGTGGTGACTGTGTGTATAAGTAACAGGAACTGCCTGGATACTGTTAACTTACCTCTTGGGGGCATGATGAGATTTCCACTTCTTCTCACTGTCATAATATTCCAGACGGGCAGAACTATCAGAAGAGTCACTCGGGTCTGCCCTCAGTACAAAGAACTTCTTCCTCAGTGTCTGGACAAGAAACAACCAAAGATAAACTACATTAGCACTTAGTACTAACTAATTGTATTGGACTACAATCTGTTTCTAAGACCACTTTGTGACATCTTGTGCAAACTCTGGAAATTACCTTAAAATTCTGTGTAACATTGTTGCCAACTTTCCACTTCTTCAAGTAGCCCATCTTAATCACATCATCGCGGCGATCAGTTTTCTCAGAGTCCTTCTCACCTGTAGATGAAGAACTTTTTACTGACGACATGGTGGGGGTCAAGCAGGACTACAGCTCGGAATATTTTACTGTCTGGAGAGGTGAGGCCATTGTGACAACTGAAAAATAATAATAATAATAATAATAACAATGGTTCAATCCTCGGTCCCGGCAAAGATTTATCTGTTTACCAAACCCTTCCTTCACCTCTGACAAGACCTCTTGTGAATGTGAGGAATGTCAGGTCTCCACCGTGGTTCGGATTCCACGTTAAACCGTAGGTCCTTCATTTCAGCTCACATTCACCCTACCATTTGCACATTAGCGTAAGTGCGTATAACCCGAACGGGTAGTAAGACGATAATAATAATAACAATGACATGGTCTGAAAGGAGGTGAAAAGCACAATAATGTTTCAGAACAATATTAAGGTTAGGTCTAATCTACCAGCAGAGTTTGCTCATAGTAGCATGAATGATTTCACTCAGCTCAGAATTAAAATCTCGGAGGTGTGCATTAGGGTGTTTTTTTAAAAGGGTTTTTCCATTTTTTCTATGATAGTGCATTTTCTTAAAATTCACTTTTATTCTGTGTCATTGGATAATTAACTGGATAGTTAGGCGAACTACAAGTAAAATTGAAGGTTGGTTATGTGCTTTAAATCACATAGGCCTAGTATTAAAAGTAAAAAATTGAGATAAACAAATTGAAAAAGATGAATAGAAAGAAAGAAAGAAACAGAGAAGAGCAATATAAGGAGATATAAGATAAAAAATAAAGAAATAAAGAGAAACAAAAGAAGAATTAAAAAAGAAAAACAAAATAAATGCACAAAAAAAGTGAGAAATAAATGAAAAATAAAGAAACTATTATGATATGGTTGCATGTTGGGTGACAAAACTTTATTGAATTATACTGTGAGATAACTTAATTTGTATTTATAGCCCCGTGATCGAGCACCAATTATTATGATACAGAATTATTATGCCACAGGATTGAGCTCCAATTAAAGTGTTGTTTTATACTGTGAGATAATTGGTATTTATAGCCCCGTGATCGAGCACCAATTATTATGATACAGAATTATTATGCCACAGGATTGAGCTCCAATTAGAGCGTTGTTTTATACTGTGAGATAATTGGTATTTATAGCCCCGTGACCGAGCACAAATTATTATGATACAGAATTATTATGCCTCACGATTGAGCTCCAATTAAAGTGTTGTTTTATATTGTGAGATAATTGGTATTTATAGCCCCGTGACCGAGCACCAATTATTATGATACAGAATTATTATGCCCCACGATTGAGCTCCAATTAAAGTGTTGTTTTATATTGTGAGATAATGGGTATTTATAGCCCCGTGATCGAGCACCAATTATTTTGATGTAAGTTATTTTCTATGATGTCGACACGAGTGCGCTTTGCTGTGCATTCATGCTGTTATACGATCTGATTACTTACGATTTTTATTTTATTAAATAAATAAGACCTTCAATGTTGCACAAGATTTATTAAGATGATTTCACCTTCAGCACTGAAGATGTAATATTAGATGATACAGTTTTAGTTGAACTACAGATTATTTTTCCATGACATTATAGGTTTCGTGTTCTGAGTATCATGTACTGTGTAGAATTGTGTCACCACTATCTATTAATACGCATAAGCAACTTATATATGACCTACCCCTTGCCTCTTGGACCTCTTGTCAACAGTGTCAAAATCAACTAATAGAAAGAGTCCTGGCGACAGGGCTGTGAAGGCTAGCTTCCTATTGGGTAGAGGGAGCTAGCATGAATTGCTTTTTTGGTAAACACTATAGAGTTAATCTTTGAAAGAAAAAAAAAGTTTAATGGGGCAAGACTTTGACATTATTTCTGAAGAGTATGTGATTCTCCATGGATGAAGTATTCAGTATGCAATACTTTAAAGAAAGATGCACTTCATCCATGACTTTTTTTAATATATGAGAGGAGTCCAGATCAGTATCATTACAAAACCATTTAGGAAAAACTACCATCAGTAGGCAGTAGACCCAATCGGAATTCAAACCCATATATTTCAATCTTCAGAAAGCCAGTCTAACGCAAGAGTGATGCCTTAGACCATTCAACCTATGAAGAGGGTTACGAGTGTATGAGAAAAGCTTCAGGTATGTTTTTGCAATAAGCTCATTGTAAATTGTATACTTGGCTTATTTTAAAAAGTTGTTAGTAAAATAACTAATCCATTGTCACATTGTGACAAGTGCTTCATATAATATAGTTATAGTTATATATTATAGTTTTTAATTGTGTTTATAGCCACATTTAATTATAATAGTCACTATACTGGGTATTCCCGAGTTAAACGACAAAACATTGGGAAGTGGTAGTGGATCAAAAAACTAACTCAAAATTTATTTTATAGAGTTGCTAGTTTTCACTTTATTTTTATGAAAAGAGCAACAAAGTGAATAGGTAGATATTTTTTTTAAAAAAAAGTATTAATTTGTTCAAATTTATGGCCTCCAGCCTGGAGACAAGCATTGCACCTATTAATGACAGAATGAGTGGTTGGTCGACATTGTGCGACCGTTGTTTCTTAGCACGTTTGCTTTATCCTTTGTCGTAATGATTGAAGGTAACTGTCGGGTCCACTTCATAAGCCTGCTTTATTTGCTTAAGAGCTCAATAGACAAACAAAATCTAGTGGGGTTAAATAAGGCAAATGCAGAGGCCAAAACACAGGTCCAGCATTACTGATCCATCTTTCAGGAAAATTAATATCAAGCCATTGCCGAGGACCTCTCCTGAAAAGGTTGTTTTTATTTAGTTTTTGCTGTTTGTGCAAGAAAAAAGATAAAACAAGCAAATCTCCAAAATACAGTTTAGTTAGTTTTTTGATCCTATACAGTACCACTTTCCAAAGTATAGCTGGCTAACCCGGGAACACCATTTATAGAGGTAAAGCAATGGTTACATCGTTATGAGTATGGGTGAAATGGTTTTGGACACCACATATCTGATTTATTTTTATCAAATCAGTTTTTGGCTTATTTAATTAGTCTAAGCGTAAAGTTTTATCACAATTAAAGTGATTTAGAATTATCTTTAATAATTATTTTGATTTCCTGAAAAAGCAATGCTTTACAGTAGGCATGTCAAAACTCGCGGCACTAACCACGAGTTTGTGCGGCCAGCAGGCTTCACGACAAACCATCATGTGGTGCAACCCTATTTTTATTTTATATTCGTCGAAGAAATAAAACATTTTGGAGTGAAATATTTAGGAATTTTGCATAATTTGGAGAGTAGGCCTATCTTAAATGTGAGGTTTGTGTATCAAATTTGTACTCTTTTTTCAACATGTGTCAAGTTTCCAATTACTTTGTAATTTGCAAACCAAATATGTTTGGCAGCACATATACTTATGTTAACTAACAATTGTTTTCTCACATGAAATGCAATCAAACACTCGAGAGATTTCAGTTCACAGACACACATTTATCAACGATTAAAAAAAGTGGCTTTTGCATCATTTAAGGCCTGGTATTTCATACCATTACTGCAAATATAAGCTTTAAAAATTTTGATTAAAAAATTTAGGGTTAGTCTTAATGTTTTATATAGGGGGACTATTTTTTAAAATAAAACATAAGGTAATGAGATAGTAAGAGTTGGATTTGTTTTACTTAAGATGATGACAATAGGCGTGTCACACATTTTTTAGTGATGCCCCATCAGTATTTTTAATGTTTAATGTGGCCCTTATCATCAAACTAGTTTGACACACCTGTGTTACAGTACCAGCAGGTAATTTAAAGTTTGATAACCTAATAATTTACACTTGGTTAGCTTATAATTATGGTAAAATTGTTTATCAGTTTAAAACTGCAGTAATTTAGCTATCCATCAATATGGTTAACTTGTTAATAATAATAAAAAAACTCATTTATAGTTCGAGTTTCATGTCTGCTTTCTCATGAAACTACCCAGCACTGAAAACATTTAATCGATTTTACTTAGGCTACAGCATTTAGTTTTTGACTCAATTTTTGTAGTCATGTCCCATCCCAAAACAATGTAGGCCTCTATTGGTATGAAATATTTATATAAGTCTAAAAATTTGGTTAGTTGTCCAAGCCATGGCAGACTAGAACAAAACAGGAAAATATGGAAGTGATGTACTCGAGGTGTGAACAACAGAATCAGACTGACCCACATTGTTGCTGTCAGCAATGTTTGCAAAAACATGTCAAAACACACACACTTATTTCCTTGTAACCCATTTTAAATGGATGACAAAAAAAAAAAAATTATTTCCTCTTTGAGAAATGAAAAAAAAAATTACTAACACTTGTTTAAAATAGTTTGCAAACATATTCCCAAGTGTTTAAGAAAAACACGCAAAAACCTTTAAGAAACAAGAGCTACACCATATGCATATAATTATAAGCACTAGACTAAAATTTACAAAGTTTCCGGAAAATGTTTCAAAGTGCAAAAAAAAAATATATATATATATATATAAAGATAGGTCTACTTGATTCATTTCATGTAGGCCTAATAGTTGGCCAGTAGCTGTTATCTTTGACATATTGACAATAATGACAGATGCATTGAAAATGTCCAGTTCATTTCATGGAGTTATCCAACTGTTTTGGTTCTCTATTTCTCTTGGGACTTAAGTAGATGAACACCAGTATTGTGACCTTTACACCCTCAATTATTTGTCTGTTCAACAGAATGATACAAAGACAAGGAAGGCTCACCAAGGCATCAACAATAATAATAATAAACTTAATGATATAATCTTTCAAATAAATATTGCTAGATTTGTTAAATTTGATAGGCCCTTTAGCCAAGCATTTAAAAGACCTAAGTTGCCATATCGGTATGGTTAAAATTTATTTTAATTTATGAAACTCTAAATTTAAATTAAACTAAAAAGGAGTATTTTTGTGAGTTAACACCCCCATCTGTTATTGAAATATTAGCCACACCCTTTAATCTAATTTGCAATACCATCTCAAGAACATTATTGTATTAAATAACACACTGGTTCGTTGTTATTTTTCCTGAGTATAACAAGACTTGGCCCCACATGTCAAATAACACCCCACCTCCCAGCCACCATAAATAACCGCATGATAGACACCAAAACAACTTCAATAATTTGACTTTGTATGTTAAAAATAAAAATGATCCAAATTGGTGTTATTTGTACAGCTTCGTTCCAATAAATCAAAAACAATAATACCATATAAAAATAACTCACCAATATTTTGAATTTTGAATTCTAGGTAATCTCTTCATACACAAAATTTGAGAATAATAAGTTCTAGGGCATCACAAGTTCAATTCTTTGCAAGATTGGTATGTAAAAAATGATACTTATTTCAACCTATTAAACCATGACACTATAGTTGGCCATATTTATAATTTTCCTAGAACTAGCCCGTCACATTCTTCCAAGACTCGCCGTTTAGTCACATCAATGGGGGAAAACGAGTAATCAAGGGCAGACGGGTAGGGTTCTTTCATGCGCAATAGTCAACACACGTTACCATTCGAGGTCAATGGAACACCAAAATTACGACGTATTGCGAAAAAATGCGACAACAGAACAGTTTCACGTTTTGCCATAGAAAGATAATGTAATCTGACTAAAGGCTCAAATTAACTAATAAAGCACTTTTATTTAAACAATCCCTTGTAAACCTTTTCGTAATCAGACAGGGAGAAAAATGTGGGCATACAAAAATCAATAATCATAACACCTAAATAGAGATTTAAATCTCGCAGTATCATCAAAAGTCTTTACGACATGTAGGCATTGAACTAAACACTGAAGGTAACACCAAATATTGTCGTCTAACGATATTATTTTGACTTTCAATCACAAACGTCCTTAAACTGATGATATTAACTTCCATCTTGAAAAAGGTCATGTGTGTACTGTGTACTGTCCGTAAAGTTGTAAACAACTTCTACGCATGCGTTTTAATGCCTTTCTAGTTTGGAGGGAATCGCGCAGATCACGTGACATGCCAAATATTTTACACGTCACTTTTTGTATCCGCGTTGCCGTATGCCAATTGTCAAATATATGATTGAGCATATTTCACAGAACAATAAGTCTACAATTTATAGTTGAATGTTTTACACTTGTGAATAAAAAGGGTGTCTTAAAGAAAATGGTTTGACTTGTAAATTCTTGTGCACTTGAAATAAATATTTTCAAGTCAGCTTTTATATTTACAAGAGTGAAATATTAAAAACATTGAAATTAGTCTTCATTGTTACAGAAACCAAAAGTACACAAAATGATATTCGTATAGGAATAGTTAAATATCAGATATTTAAAATATTAATGAACATTAATACATTTTGTTTAGAGCATCCTATATTTGAGTTAGGCAGTAAATAAAATAAAGGAATGGAATGAGGTGGCCTACATTATAAAAATATAAAGGTTTTTTTTGTTTTTGAGGTTCAACATTACGGTGGAGGACTGCCTGATAAACATGTTATACTAAACTAAGACAGTTGATTTATTATGTACAACAATAATGACCAATATCTTATAACAGTTTATCAGTAGTCAAATGAATGAATGTAGCCGTCCCATAACCTCAATTATCATCTTGTCTCCTAACCTCAATAATCACAAGTTTACTCCCTCATTATAGCATAAGTCTATAAACTTAATACTCGTGTTATTTAAAATGTTCATACAGATGATTTATTCATTAGAGTAGTATATTGAACTATTGGCATAAAAAAAACTTTTAAAATTTCACTTGCAGATTATTTCACCTATTTTCTGAGATATCTAGAGAACACACTTTAATTTATCAAATGTTTGTAAGTTATAGGTATCTGTATGAAACAAAACTATACACTTGTAAAAACTCCCTTCCCCCCCCCCCCC
>CABFVX010001150.1:98530-157697 GCA_902151425.1 Timema shepardi | reverse complement strand
CCCTTCCCCCCCCCCCCTTTCTTTCTTGGCACTGAAGACATATATATACTTCAATCAGACAGGAAGACTCATATTCGATTCACTTCTGATACTGATAATACCATGCATTCAGTCTAATTCTAAACCACATAACCTAGACATAACTAATCGCAAATATCGTCAACGAGATAACCCATACCTATATTTAGTCTGAAATTAAACAGCGGCTTATACAAAGAAATACCCGCCTTGGTGGCGTAGTTGGCTAACGCGCTTGTCGTGTTGAGCTCGACTGCTGAGGACAGGGAGATCGAGTTTCGAATCTCGGTCAGGTGAACTGGGGGTGGTTTTTCCTCAATGGTTTTCCACTCTCCCTCCACGCAAATGCGGGTTCACTTCCTCTAATTCAACGTTCCCAATTCCTAATCCATTAGAGTAATTAGTACTTAAAGTGTACAACCCGAACGGGTAGTAAGACGGGGTATTAAATATATTATTATTACAAAAAAAGTCTGAGTGTAACTTTTTAACTAAAAAGAAGTCTGAGATATGATTATGAATTTAATTTACGCAGGCCAATTGATGTACAGGGCAAATAATACATCTTATGTTTCAGGAACGTGGCAAACCACACAATGTGTAGACAACATTGCACATCAAATAAAGTTGATCTTTTGTGTAGGCGTGCCTGAGCCAAAGTGTATTAAAGTACAAATAAACTTATGGGTGTCCTTAACTGCCCAAAACCATGGTGTAGTTAATTTTGTAGCACAAACCTCATAGCAATTTGCCTTCTGGTAGCATATGGTCTCCCAACATTAGCCCCATACGCCTATATCCTGAATTCTAAGTTTTGCTCTTGGTATAAAATCACAATAGCCCTACAGTAGTGGAATTTTATCTACAATAGAAAGTAAATTTACACAGATAGGCTACCAAACTCTTCGCTCTCATCACCCATTATACTCACGTGACTAGGAATCCATTGGTATCCCAATTTGTAGCCCCTAGCTTGGAGAGAGGCGCTCTCGTCAAGTATTTTAATTATTAATGGGTGTGATGGAGGCCCTGACAAGCGGCTTAGCCTATGGACTCCAAAGCGTTAACGGGAGTCACATAGTACCACTACTGGCTGAGGATGTAGGCTTGGAGAAAATATATATTTTAATGCCTGCAGAATAGCAAATATTTATACTGTAAATATAGATGTGTCAGAATGTGGTCTATGTGTTTGACCATAATTAATACTACTGCCATAAAAGGCCGCATCTACTAGGGCTAGTTTCCCAACCCTTGATTGAGAAAGTAGGCCTAACTTTTTTACTCCTGAGTCAGTAATAGATAACACCCCTAGCACATCCTGAAGGGCATCATGGCCCCAAGGGATATACTGGACAGGATATGGAAGAGAAAAAATATACTAACAAAACTCATTAAATCCCAAAAAGCTATCCGCAAGAACTGGTAATGTTTTGTTTAACCAACATTGTTTAGTTTGAACATAATATGTAAGGATACAAAGTCTGTGCCGCAAATAACTTGAGGTTGAATAATCTTTAGGAAAAAAAATTGTCCCCCAAAAGCCGACGCCTAGGGAATAAAGGAAGCTCCCCGCTTCATTGAGGTGCGCATTGGTCGGTGATGTATGTGCAACAAGCTTTCAAACACAGTCTTACTGCAGCATATTGAATTTTATCCGGTTTTGTTAGTGTAGACTGTGCAGTGTGATATTAAAAACACCCACACTCAAATCGAAAACATATTTGCCCACCGTACATTTATAACATTGTATATGGGTGGGAGCCCTAAGAGGCACCCGCCACTTATTGCATAGCATTTATAGACCTGTCAAATATTCTAGATATTTCTAAAAAATGGAGCCAAGATCCCTTCATATTTAGTGCCATGCCTAAAAATCACAACATCAAGTGTACCTGAATTCAATGTTCTTCATAATATAATTAAAAGTTATCTTGTACTCTTTGTCTGGTGAAGATGACCTCACAACACTTGACATTTTTGTTCTCTAATTAATTCTATTTGCCCTAGTCTTGTCAGTTGCAAATTGAAAATCATGGAGTGGACCAGCGTCAGTTTCACTGCTAGGCCGTAACCTGAATCATGTATTTAAGATAAATCCTTGAATATGTTGAGAAAACCATAGTTTTTGGGGAACCCACACTTTGTCGAGGTGTGACCTGCCGAGTAATCACAAAATTTCTACAAACCTGTCATAAGAAGCCAACTAATTGTTTTCAAAAACCTGTTCTGTGAATCCCTAGAATCAGTAATCAGGGGTAAAAAAAAAATCATCCTGTGGGCTTTTTAGAAACTACAAAACAATTTGTTGTGGCCTGCCAGTGAACTGTTAAAAGGGTGTTGCAGTGAAGGTGAACCATCACTTTAGCTCACGACCTTGGTAACTGATTAACTAAATGAAAGTAGAGAACCTCCCCAAGTAAGTTCATACCAATAACATGAGATGATTAGGAAATAGAAAGTTAGGGAATAAATGAGCCCAGCTAAACAATTAAAAATATATGTTCTTATAGGGCAATTTTATTTTACACACAAATCATATAGGCAGTAAATACAAAGAATAGCAAATCAAATTGAAGTTCTTCCTTTAATATTATAGGTCTGATAGACAAATGGTTGATTGATAACATTAAAGCAATAGTCATTATACAAGAGAGCCAATACTCTCTTGAATCGAACTAGCCCCGAGTACTTCAGCGTAGTCTACGTCATTATATTTATAGAAAATTTAGTATATAAATACACATAATATAAAGTAGAAATACAGTATTCTAGAGCAATACTAAATATTAGGTAAAGTCCGTTCACCATAGGAGTTGTTTTCTGAAAGGCCTTTTTCCCTACCAGAAATCTATTATATAGTAGGATATTGGTGAGTAAAAAGACCTTTCAGAGGTCAATTCCTACTGTGAATGGAGTATATCTTCCCTTAGTGGTTAAAGGGATATTAAAAAAAGGGGGTAAATAGCCAGGCGGCAACCCTACAAATATCAAACAGGCTAGCCCACACTACAAACAAGGTCATAAGAACCAGAGAGAGAAACATAGTTTCAATAACTTCAGTCCAATCTGAACACCATAAAGGAGGAAGGGGCCTCTATTTAAGTATATTCTCAACTAGGTACTTAAACAATCGTCCAGACTGATTGACCACCACTAGGCCTGGACTGTATATGAATCCTCGCTTCTCCTATCAAGTAGAAGTGACTATTACAATTGCACACAAAGTTAAATAAGGACGTTTTGGGAGGGATTAGATATAAGAGAAATATATAAGTTTAACAAATCAGTTTAGTTAAATGTAAACAAGAAAAGTAGAATTACATATATATATATATATATATATTTAAATACATTATTGATCAAATAGTCCATAGTTATTAAAGATAACTTTATTCGATTACCATGATCGTAAACTTCACGATATGCAGAGTTATAAATAAACACCTTCATGACAAGGCACTAACAGAAGTAAAAAAGTATATAGTATAGAATAGTTTAGTAACTAAAAATGAGGATCAACACTCATTCTCCTACGAATGAGTGTTTGCCTCAACATAGCGGCATTCAAAGATAGGCAAAATAATAAATGGATAAGCCACAATACATGAAGATAATCCAGCCTTACTAAGACCAGAAAGGTATATTTATGAATAATAGTTAAATTATAATGAATGGAAACAAGGGGTATTTAATCCTAATTTTATAGAGTTACTATGAGGATGGATATACAGATAAGCTAGCTAGCTTATGTTAACTCCTTAGAGAGATGAGAACCTAAGATTAATTTCCTTGAAGAGGAACCAGCATTTTACAAATAGTACATGGCGAGCAATCAGGCATCTACACAGTTAACATACTATTGCCGGTCACTTCCTAAAAAGTACTATCTTGACATTCATAAGTATAATTATACCTCTAACTACTAACAATATACAATATTAGTATAACTTGATACAAACGACTCCTACAGGGGCCGGAGACAAAACACTATTTCCGCGGGCCACGACTACCAACTAGTAGTGGTCCCACAGGTTGCACACCCTAAATAGATACACTACAAAGAGACAATAAAGATTGCTATCTGTCACTGACCTAACTAGGTCATAAAAGAAAATGTTAGATAACTTGATTTCCACCATAAAGAGATCCTAATTATGAACATATTGTTTAGGGAGTAATTGTTACTCCCTAATATATAAAACTATGTCTTAAGGACTTAGACAAAGAAGTCAGACACACTGACAATGTAATTTAAGATGTATGGTCCATGATAAATAGAGCATTAAACCCTTCATTCTAAACTACGTCATAGCAAAACATGTCATAACTTAGACGAACAACTCTATGTCTTATGGACATAGAAAAAGATCGTTATGACTATCATTCAAAACTATGCATTATGGGCATAGAAAATAAATTCAGACATCATGACATAAAGATTTATGTCTGATGGACATAGACAATAAAGTCAGACATTGTGACACATAAAACTATGTCTTATTTACATAGCAAAAGAGGAGTTAAATAACTTTTACAATTACATCTTAAGGGCGTAGCAAACAAAGTCAGACATTCTGATTTTAAAACTATGTCATATGGACATAGCAAAAGAGGAGTTTAGAATCTAACTCGGATTCTAAATTGTAGATACTTAAAATCTCAGAAAAGGCTTCCTCTGAGACAGGGTGGTGAGACCAACGCCTAACACATCGTAGTGACTCATATATTCTTCGGCGATGTAGGCTTACGTCCAAGTTCTTTCTTCATCGAATTGATACAATAAAATATATAATATGAAGTTTGGGATGATGCTTATATAGTTTCAGACCTGATGAACTCGAGGACAGGCTAGCATCTGGACATCTTAGGAGGGGGTGGGGGTTAAGTTGTGAAATTGCGCTGAGTGACCATTAGCGTTCTTTGCTGGTGTGGCACCCAGAGAAAATTATCTGCCTTTTCTTGGAAGCATGGCTTAAGAGTAAGACGTTGATTTGATGGTGGTGCCGGCCCGATCAGCTGGGGCAGTTTTCCTGGAGCATTGGTGTTTCCCAGCAACATAAATCCACAGTGAGTTAACACCTATCATATATTATTTGAATATATTAGCACTTGTAACCACAGTGTTAATTATATTCATGGTATTTTATGTTTACTCGTAAAACCGGCACTTTTACTTACTTCATAATGTCTCCCACATTGACCAATTAGAAATAATACAAACTATACAGTTTGTTAAATACCAAAGAATGACACTCAAGGCCATATTCCATACCTATAAACTGTACACACGATAGCTTCATGATGCCTTTCATAATTAGAAACCAGGAATGAACCATATTAAATATTAATTATGAATACCCTAATTATAGTTATCTACCTTAAAGCAATATATACTGCAGGGGCAAGAAACCCTCCCCTACATACTTGTAACTATAAAATAAAATATTAAATGACTCTTGTCCTCATGGGGGACACCTGTCCTATGGCGCCCAACATGGCCACACCATCTGGGCCGCTTGGTCCAATAAGCTTGATGTTAAAAACCCTGACTGGTACATCTTGCGTAGTTTGACAGATTAACGATGTAGAATGGACACATCTATCTTCTTTCTTCCTTGTACAGCAGCCCCGTGGCCTCTTTGGTGCTGACTGACAGCTCAGAGCTGACTTCTGACAGTCAACATTTAGGTATATATCTACATTTTGACCGTCAGAAGTGACAGCTGCTTAACACGTGTTTTTGCAGATCATGTGGTTCGGCGTAGGGATACATAATTTGTTCTGGTAACTTTTCAAAGCTGTCAGTCGGCACCAAAGAAGCCCTGGGGCTACTGTATATATAGTAGAGAGTGGCAGGCAGTGGAAGGGTAGGTAGGAAAACTCTAGAATATCCCAGAGCCATATTCTCCAAGAGGGTGGTGAGCACATGACTCTTTGCCCTCTCCCACCACCATAAGTCAAGGAAATGGATGATTGACCAAGTGCAGCCTGGCATCTCAGAAGTTTTGACATCGATCACCGGCCTTCAGGGAACGTTTTGATTTTTTTTAGCATGAGCATGTCTTGGTTTGAAGTAGGTGCAGCTCAATTTAATGGGACACGCCAACATAGCACTGCTTTAACAGAGGATATAATGTTGTGAATACTCATATTGTTTGTAGATGTTTTAAACCAGTGTTTTTCAACCTTCTTGAATATGCGACCCCTTTACAAGTTAAAAAATTCTGGCGACCCCCTAGACATGATAAAATGATATCAGTGATTTCAAATAAGACGTATTTGGCGCTGTTGAGTGGAGAAGGGGGAGTGCGCGCGCAGGTTTGTTGAAGGTCAACCCAGCGGCCGCATAGGAACAGTCAGTTGTCAGAGTACACCAGCATGTACAGTCGTAATGGAGAAGTTTCTAAAAAGATCTGCACAGCCCTGATGTCTAGTACAATTGGCAATAGCAGAAGCGAGTCAAAACCGAAAAAAAATAACTTTATGATGACAATTATTTGAAATATGGTTTTACTGTCATGAATAATAAACCTCAATGTGTAATTTGCGGTGAAGTATTATCATGTGAGAGTATGAAGCCATCAAAGCTTATGCGTCACCTCTCAACTAAACATAACAAGGATGCTGATAAACCGTTACATTTCTTTGAACAGAAGCTGAAAAGCTTTAACCATCAGCAAACTACAATGATTCAGGTAATAAACTAGTATTATTTGTTGTTTAAAAATAATATTATGTGAGGCCTTTCATAAGAAACCTAGCAATCTCTATTTTTTAAATTTAATAATTATTCAGGAAAATAAAAAATTTGCCATTCCAATAAATTCATAGTCGTTTGTTGTCAAGGTTTTGAGAAATGCTTATTATCATCATCTATTCAAAATTTCATATAAATCTAAAGATTAAGATTTTTCAATATTACCCAAAGAATTAATCTAACTTTTATATCCACCTCACTTTTCATTGAATACATCTACAATAATAAAAAATTCTAATATATATTGATATAATAGTAAAATTTATATTCAAGTTATTTTTTTAAATCTTATTTTAGGTATCCAATGTCAATGAGAAAGCGTTATTAGCTAGCTATCGAGTTGCATAACAAGTCGCTAAAGCTGGGAAGCCGCATACAGTTGCCGAGAATCTTATTATGCCAGTAGCCCTGGATATAGTTAAGATTATGTTAGGTAAGCAGGAGGCAAACAAGCTAAAAAGCATACCACTTTCTGATAATCCTATTGAACGCAGAATAAACGATATGGCCGGTAACATTCGAAAGCAATTATTCGAAACATTAAGGAAGAGCCCACATTTTGCTCTGCAGTTTGATGAGTCGACTGATGTTGCAGATTGTGCGCAAATTGTGGTATTTGTGCGCTTTGAAGCAGATGAAAGTATCAATGTAGACATTTTATTCAAAGTACTTTCTGCAAACACTACTGGCCAGTATTTGTACGCCACATTTTTAGAAAGCACTTGAGACTACGAGATTGATTGGACAAACTATATCGCTATTTGAAGTGATGGAGCTAAAGCTATGACTAGCAATCAAAGTAGGCTCGTTGTGAAATTAAAATCAAGTCTGACGCTGACAATGAGCATAGATGGATACAAAATTCTTTTTTGGATGTCAGTACAACTGGCTGATCTGACCACCAAGATGAAAGAAAATCTTATAGATGTTGCAGCTGACGGCATGCTTAAAATGGAATTTAATTCGCAAAAGATTGATGTCTTCTGGATGAAGAGGAAAGAAGAATATCCAAAGCTGGCAAGGGAAGCTTTGAGATTATTAGTGCAATTCGCCACTTCCTAACTATGTGAACTAACTTTCTCTTCAATGGTGGACATAAAAACTAAGAAGAGAAATATACTCCAATTAGAAAATGATTTGGTTATTTGCGTCTCAAAAATATGAACCTATATTTAAAAATAAACTTTTCTCTGAAATTGTTGTATTTTTATTGTAGTGTAGGACCTACACTTGCTTTTTATTTTACCTAGCTTGCGACCGCAACCCCCGCCCCCCACACCCCCACCCCATCAGGCCTTTGCAGCCCCCTGGGGGTAATGATCCACAGTTTTAAAAACACTGTTTTAAATGACTAGAAATAGTGTAATAATTATGGGATGTATTAATGAGAATTTCTTGTGTTGGGCTAAAAGTTATTTTAGCACAGCACACCAGTTATATATAAATTATTATTGTTTTCTTAATAAAAACCCTGGAATAATTATCCTCAATTTCAATGCAATGAAAATGTATATGATTTTCATAAATATTACAGAAGTTCTAAGTTCTTAGTTTAAAAGAAATACACAATAACACTTCGATTGAAATGTTGTTTACTTCCCCTAATTTATGAGAGCCTACAAAGCATGAAAAATAATATTTCAAAGATACAACAGTTTTGAAGTATTTACTTGAGTTATTTCTTGTGCAGATAGTGCAGATAGAAAGAAAATACTTGGAATAGATAGTTAACAAATATTTTATTAACAAAGTGTTTAAAGTACATTTTTCTGTTGCAAACTATTGTCAGCTTAGCAAATTTATTTTGTACAACAAACCTTCAAGAAATGAAGGAGGCATTAGTAACCTCTGCACCATTCGGTTGGGTGGATAACTTAAACAAAAACAGTAGGCATCACGTCTAAGTGTGGTATTAATGGAAATGTTTTTATTCAATTTTTTTTATATCTCTATTATTTTAATTTAAACATAACCATGCTTTCAGCCTTAAATCCAATATATTTTAATGAAGTCTGTAAAGTAAGTCATCGTAGACTTACTCTCTATGCTCTAGTTAGACAGATAGTGTTTATCCTCCAGGTACACAATATATCTTGGACAATCTCTGAATAACTTGTAGAGTTTTAACTATTATATTTCAAGGTGGCAGCAGTAGAACCCCCTTGTATGTTTCTAAATTAAACAAAACAAGAATTTTTAAATGTAAATGCCAAAAAAGCAAGATTAAATATAATGTAGAATGTGCAGAGCCTTAAAAAATAAAAGTCAAAAAACAACAATACTTCCCTTAAACTCTGACACCTACAATTTTGTTCTGATATTTGAAAACAGTCTGAAGCAAGCTAAAACTTGACCAAATGAGTAACAAAGAAAAAAACTTGACCAAATGTAAATTATTTTTAATTTTATAGAATTTAAATGAATTGCATATTTTTTTAAAACATTTCTGGTATTTAAAATTGCTCATGCCTTAAAGGTGAGTGTCCTATTTGGATGTGTACATAGATCAAACCCACCTCGGTGGTGTAGTTAGCTAATGCGCTTGTTTTGTGTTGAGCTAGATTGCCGAGGAAAGGGGGATTGAGGTTAGACTCTCATTCGGGTGAACTGGGGTTGGTTTTTCCTAACTGGTGTACCACTCTACCTCCATGAAAATGTGGGTTCACTTCCTCTATATTCAACCTTCCCAACTCCAAACCCATGTGTCTGGATTGAAATCTTAACATTCAATCACCAAAAATTGTTGATTGGGAACATATATCTTGCTCCCAAGTAACAGTCGAAGCAGTTAATAATTACTTTACACTTCTTGAAGGTGTTTTGGTTAACTACCCCTATTGAATAATACTATTAAGTGATTTTAACTGCCCCAAAATTGATTGAAAGTACCATCATGCTAAAAGCATTTTACATTTCTACGGTAAATTAAAAGCTACTCGACGTCTTGCTTCGACTAACATAATAGGACTAGAACAACTTAAGGAAGCTGATAATGACACTAACCTCCTTGATCTTGGTTTTGCTAATTTTTGCCACCCTTTAGTAACTCATAGCTCTCAATCACTAGTGAATATTGATTTAGCTCATCCGCATCTTTACAATGACCTGGCCACTGCTGAATGGTCTTGTGTTTATTCTACTACGGATGTTAATTTGGCTGCAGATAATTTTACCAATTTAGTCCAAAAGAAAATCAAAACGCATATTCCTCAAATTCCATTCTTAATTCATCCAAATATCCGAATTGGTTTTCTTCTACTCTTAAATACTAAATTAGGGAAAAAAACATTCTTTTTTTTCCAAAAAGTTTAAACCAACAAATATTGGTGTATTCTATTCACATTTTTCTCAATTTCGTAAATTAGTTAAAACTACTTTGATTATAGACAGAGCCAATTGGATGAACTCAATAGAAATAGTATTAAATGCAAACCCAAGGAAAATTTTGGAAATTTGTTAAAAATAATCGTGTGAATAAAGTTTCCCGGTCTAACCTAGAAATTGTGGTGACCTGGCGGTCTAGGGGTAAGGTGTCAGACTTCTGTGCTGGCGGCCGGGGTTCAATCCTCGGTCCCGGCACAGATTTATCTGATTACCAAACCCTTCCTTCACCTCTGACAAGACATCTTGTGAATGTGGGGAATGCCAGGCCTCCACCGTGGTTCGGATTCCACATTAAACTGTAGGTCCTCCATTTCATCTCACAATCACCCTACCACTACACATTAGCGTAAGTGTGTATAACCCGAACGGGTAGTAAGACGCGGTGGTAATAATAATAATAATAATAATAATAATAATAATAACCTAGAAATTAATGGCAAGATTATAGTGGATACTTTATGAATTTCTAATGAGTTTGAGACCTATTTTCATTACGTTTATAATTCAGCCTTTCCTGTATTACCCTGCCCCGTTATTGAAACTACAGTAGCCCCATGGCTTCTTTGGTGCTGACTGACAGTTCACAGCTGACTTCTGACAGTCAATATTTAGGTATATACCTAAATTTTGATCGTCAGAAGTGATAGCTGCTAAACATATGTTTTTGCAGATCATATGGTTTGGCGTAGGGATACATATTTTGGTATGGTAACTTTTCAAAGCCGTCAGCTGTGAGCTGTCACTCAGCACCAAAGAAGCCATGGGGCTACTGTAGCACGCCTTTGTATCCATACCACATTACACCCTTGAATGTTGCTAATGCTACAAAATATTGAGTTTTTCTAGATGTGGTGGGACAGATAGAATTCCACGTTTTGTTGTTATAGGCTGTGCCAGCATTTTCAGCCCTTTATTAGCCTATATCTTTAACATTAGCCTGTCAAATGAAACTTTTCCTCTTTCATGGAAACAATGTTGTTATACCTATTTATAAAAAAGGGGCAAAAACAAATTCTTGTAATTATCAACCAATTTCTCTCTTAAATCTATTCTATTTTTATTTTTAGCACCGCGTCTTACTATCCTTTCGGGTTATACGCTTTAAGTACTAATTACTCTAGTAGATTAGAAATTGAGAGGGTTGAATTAGAGGAAGTGAACCCACATTTGCGTGGAGGGAGAGTGAAAAACCATTTAGGAAAAACCACCCCCAGTTCACCCGACCAAGATTCGAACCTCAATCTCCCCGTCCTCAGCAGTAGAGCTCAACATGACAAGCACGTTAGCCAACTACGCCACCGAGGCGGGTTCCTCTCTTAAACACTTTCAACAAAGTATTTGAGAAAATCATACATGAGCATACTTTCCACCACCTTAAAAATAAATGTTCAGATAATCAACATGGCTTTATAAAAAATAAATCTATTCTGACTAATTTAGTAGAATTTCTTGAGCATGTTGCCCCTCAAGTTTATGCTATTTATTTTGACCAAAGTAAGGCATTTTACTAATGTCAGCATAGCATTATTCTCTCTAAACTTGGTAATTTTGACCTTTCTCACTCATATTTAAATTGGTTCAGCAGTTATTTGCATGAAAGATCATTCGCTATTAAAATTGATTCTCACAGCTCAAATACATTTTTAGCCCCCCTGTGGCATAACACAGGGTTCTAATTTAGGTCTTCTTCTCTTTAATGTGTTTATTGATGACATTGGTATATTTGAACTCATCTAATTATTGACTCTTTGTTGATGATGTAAAATTATCAAATCAATTGCGGATTGTATATATTTACAAAATTATATAAATAGTATTCTACAATGGTCTTTTGAAAATGGAATGTCTATTAATAAATCTAAGACCAAATCTATATCGTTAACTAGGATAACTAATCCTTTCTTTTTTACTTATAAATTGGGCAATGAAAACAGTTTGCATCCTTTATATTAATGATCTTGATGTTCTCCTGGATAAAAAACTTTATTTCCACTATCATATTGACCATTTAATTTCCCAGCCATTGAAATTACTTGGACTTATTGAATTTATTACTTCATCATTTAGGAAAGTTGACTGTTTTTTATGTCTGTACTACTCCCTGGTTAGATCTAAGTTAGAATATGCTACTGTTGCTTGGAATTCCATTTCCTTAATTGACTCTCCTAGGTTGGAAAACGTTCAAAGAAAATTTGTCGGTGTGTGTTATGATAAATTCTTTACTAAACAGATTTATTATGATTATAACAGAATTCGAAACTTCTTAGGGCTCCAAACTCTCTTCTTGTGTAGACTTTATTGTGATGCCCTTTTTGTTTTTAATATTTACAAGAGCAAAATTTCTTGCAAATTTTCCCTTGATCATGTAGGTGTTCATATCCCTTCTCCAGTTTCTTGTAATTCAAAATTATTTTTGTTCAATAGCTCTTATAAGGGGAGCCCTATAGGTCATATCCATAGTGCCAATTATCGATTTGTTGAATTCGACTTCTATCATAAAAAAAGCTAAACTCAAGGAATTATTTAAGGAACTCCCATATAAATAATTTATCATGTAGAGGTTCTGCCTATAATAGTTAAATTTACAATATTCTGATTTATTTTTTGCATATTGTTACTGCTATTCAACTATAATCTTTATTTATTTGTTTTTATTGCTATTTTTTATTCTTATCATTATTATTTATTATTATTTTCATAATTATTCATCAGTATATATAATTATTTAGCTATTATTGCTTATCTTATTTTCTCATGTAATTATGTATATTTGAAAGGTACTTGTGTATGTTTCAGTGCTGGCCTGTTATAGGTCTTACAACTGTTGACCAGCACTATAATAAAGGAAATTGAAATTACATAGATCTACTGCAAGCTGCCGATCCAATCCTATTGTCTAAGGATTAAAATTAGATGATTTGAGGAGGTGAAAAGTTTATAAAAATTAATCTTCAATGTGCCTTACATTTTTCAAGTTTTTCTTTGACTTAAGTTTTCTTTTGAGAAAGTGACCTCTGCACCCACAAATTGATAGTTCCATGAAAGATTAGTAAATTTTGACGAACTATCTACTATCCCACTTCAAACTGTTATAGTTGAGGTAGTTCCATGAAAGATTAGTAAATTTTGACGAACTATCTACTATCCCACTTCAAACTGTTATAGTTGAGGGGTCAGAGTTTCTGTTTAAAATAGTTCCGAACATCTACAGCTTAAACAACTTGAACTGGTACTAAAATAACAATCAAATAATTATATACAATAGATCAAATACAGTACAATAACCCTGTTGCCATGATTTCCAATCAAATTAGTGGTACTTCCACATTTAATCCTTTCAGTGGGCTTTCTGAACTACTGTTATATAACACTCTTTAAATTGAAAAATTAAACCTGGACACGGAAATCAAATGCTTGTCTAGGTGTCGGTTTTCAATTTAAAGGATATAATCCATACTGGTATATACATTGAATATTTAATTACAAATTTAAAGCTACACTAAACACTAAACAATCATAAACTAGGTACTTAGCAATCCATGTACAAACATTTACATAAGAGCATGAAAATAAATACAATGTGTAAGTTGGACAACTGGCATAAAAATTCCTCTGGAGTCGAAGTAGTTGATATTTTGACTCATTATAGGCCTCAGTTATTTTAATTAGTGTCAAGATGTTTTGCTTCATACATTTTATCGATCACTTCCAAATTGGATGTGACACAATGTACAAAAATACACATGAAGGAAACTCTGAAAGACAGGGCTGGCACATTAGTTTGTATGTCTAATGTCAACCCAGGAGGGTTCAATCTCAAATGGACACAACAGGGATATTTTTTTGCCAATATGTGGTTTACAACTCTTTTTTCATGTAAATGCTTTAACATTTACACTTCTCTGCTTCTTTCCTTCAATTAGTTAGCTTAAGTTGTTAGTTGCCAATTGGCACTAAAACATACTAAACAACTGAATACATTCTTATAATAAAACATTACATTTATTTGTCAAAATAATTATTATTGTTAAAACACAAGTTTCAGTGATTTTATGTCTCAAGCAGAAGCAATAGTTGGATCATGTGCAGGTATAGATTATGCAACATATAAGTGCAGTGACATATTCTCTGGGTATGCTAGTCCTGCGCCGCATACCTATAATGATATGGACTAGATTTTTTTTAATTCAATGTTGTCTGTATTGTGTGAATACTAATGTTTAAACTGTTAATAAATATACATGTAATGAATTATTTATTTTAAAACTAATATTGGTTCATATTCCAAGAATACTGTGTTTTAAGTATTTCTTCTTCCAAAAGGCTCTACTTAACACAATAGGAAACTCAGGGCCTGCTGTTTGAAATCCGCAAGGCAAGCTAGGGAGGCTTTAATGACCTTGCCCATTGTCTAGAGTGTTGAAAAATATTCCCTTTCTGCTCGCCCACAATTAATTGGCCAATGAGTTTAGGTTTTTACATCCCAGGTCATACTGTTCATGTGTAGCAGGCTAAGCATTGTGCCAAATATTGAAAAAAGATTCAAGATCACAATGTTTATTTATTAAGCTAAATTAGTATAGTTTAAGTAAAGTTTCATAAAATATATATAAAATTAATTGTAAAATAATAGTATACTCAACAAACTTTAAAATATACAATAATTAAATACAGTGAGTTATGTTTGGGTATTCTAGTCACATGTATTATCATGTAAATGGCAAACACATTTAAACTACTCTTTCAAATTTAGGCATTTCGTTTCTGATAGAGTATGGAAAGAGGTGGGGAGGGGGAGTGACGAGGCTACTTTAACCACAGTTGACGGTAATTCTTGTTTTTTTCTAGTAGAAAGAATTTGTGAGGTTTTAATAGTGTTATTTTAGTTTTTTCTTTACATTAATGACTTATTAGTCATTATGTTATCATATATAATTATGTATCAAAGAATCCCAAAAGTCAGGAGTGTAATTAAACCATCTCAAGGATTTAGAAGTAAAAGGTAAAATAAAATATATTTTCATATAATTTACTTAATCTGTGGCACACCCAGCCATTTACTTTGGGGAAGGCATTCAATCAAGGCTGTAGCAAGAATTCAATTTTAATGGAGAGAGCAGGTTTGGGGTTGGACAGCTCCCTAACCTCTGAAGGCCGAGAATATTTATGAATATTAAATGCTTTTAGAAATTATTTGGAGTAGTTTTATAGTAATTAAGAGATTTAAATAATCCAAATGGTATCGAAGCTATTATTTGTTGTGTGTAATGGCAAACCTTTTGAATATTAGGCTTAAGTCAGAAGCCTGGTATTAAAATGTAGCCTATACATTCAACACACCTTCAATGCTAAATATTTTAGTTATACTTCATGTTATTTAAATTTCTATTAAAATGATTTGTGGTGTTGGGAAAGGGGGGAGGGGTCAAATACCATGTTTGCTCCTCTCCCCCTTGGGTGCACCACTGCTTACAGCAAAAGATATGTGTAAATATCTTAGTAATAAGCCAATGACGTAGCGATAAGAGTATTAATAGTCCGAGATAATCTCCCCTATTTTAGTCAGAGTTTACGCATCTAAATAGCTTCTGGAGCATAAATTTTCAAATTAGGGAACTCTTTTGTTTCCAATCAGTATTGTGTGAGATATTTTTGGCTCTTAGAAATTGTTTTAGTTGCAATGTGAGTTGAACAATACATTTGATCCCCTCCCACCAAGATCTGATGGACTCTTCCACGTACCACTTCATTTTGGCTACAGACCTAGAGGTCCCGGGCTTGATTCCTGGTGCTTCCAAATTTTCTGATAAGTCTTTCCAGATTATTTGGGAAGCAATGAGTTTGGAACGGGTTAGACTCAGCCTAATGTGGATAAATAAGGAGCTACTCGAATAAAGTAGTTGTGGCTCTGGTATAGAAGGCCGAGTTTAATGGCTGGAGGCATCATTGTGCTGACCATTTACACCCTCTAACTATAAGAGTTGGCACTAATTCGTCAAACAGTTTGGCAGCCACTCGGTAGGTATATCCTGAATGTAGGCTGACACCATGGAGTTACTTTTATTACATTTTGAGTGGATGGTAATCATCATTATGGATGGATAAAAAAAGAGAGAATAAGGGGTNGTTCAAGAACCACTGTTCTAGAGGCAAACATCTTCAAATATTTCCCGGGGAATAATCCCTTGACATTCTTGGACAACGGTGGTTGAGGGTCCTCGACACCCAAATCTCCCCTGCAACTTTTAGAGTACAGCATACCTACTAATTTTCTCAGAATACGCCACTGTATAAGTGTGAGTGTATTTCATGAAATCGTCAACAACTTTGTGCGGGACTTGCTTCTCTCAGTGTTCATTCCCAGAGATTGTTATTTGTGATGAATAAAATGATTGAATTTTGATACAAAAAGTTAAAAAAAAAAATTGTTGTTAAAAATGGCAACATCGGTATGTGAGTAGACATTTTTCACTTTAAGTTATGTTTGTATAAACACATCAAGTTAATTTTGAGTTCGAATAATATGAAGAAATTTTCAAGTAGAGTTTTTATATTATATTTGGAAGAAGGTACAGGAAAGGTGGATAGAAACATATAAAAGGGGGACAAACACAATATGGCCTTTACAATGAAAAGAAGAACACAGTTCACACTTTACACTGCTGCCAATGGACAAGAGGTAATGGATGTCTCTTAAAGAAAATTGATCGTCACCGCCCAATCCCCCGACAAAAAATACAAAAGTTTTGAAATCTGGCATTGATGTTTATTAAGAAGTACTTTCAAACATATTAAAAGTCCTGAAGAATCATAAGTGAGCTAACACCGCTATCTTGGAAAATAGTTAACAGTTTTAGAGTTTTTACAAATATCTCGTGATCTATTGACTTTATGGAAAAAATAGTTAACATCAAAATTAAAGGGTATTAAATTCTTAACAAAAATAGTTTTAGTCATTTTTTTCATAAACACATTTTGCTACGAGTAAATTGGTACTGAATATTGCGACAACTGTCACCATCTTGGAAAATAGTTACAGTTTTGTAGATTTCTTTGCAAATATCTTGAGAACTAATGATTTTTTTGAAAACAAAACAGTTATCAAACGTAAATAGAATAAAATTATCAACAAAAGAGTTTTTATTCTTTCTTTTAAGTGTTCATATAGGGGGTATGCACTACAGACTACTCTCCAAGCTGAACTTTTGAGATTCCAGTATATTTCAGATCATTGCACATTGCATATTTTCTTCCACATTGGCAGCAAGTGAGAAGTGTTTTAATTTGTGAAAAAGATGTTTCAAGTGACAATGTGTGGCAAGTGGGGGAAAAGGGATTGAGACTTTAAAAAGAGCAAGTGTTGATAGAAAAGATAGTAAGCATTTACAATTAAAATACATAAAATCTATGAAAATTCATGCTACGTGCCAAATAAATTACACCGGGCCTGATTAGAGTAGCTTTAAAAAAACTGACAACGTTCCATTCATATCCCAAACTGAGAAGCATGGTGTAAGTCTGTGATCGTTTCTTTTTTTGTTGGGTTTTAAAACAAAATGCTTTTATTGTACTGAATAAATTAATGAAGATTTCCATGAACAAGAGAAAATTAAAGCCACTCGACAGGCATAAAACAATGTATAATTTTCGAAGCCTTATGTTGAAGGAAAATATACTTGAAGCAGCGCAGAAAAGAAATGACAAGTGGGCAAATAAAGTTAAATGTTGTATAATCAACTTTGCTGATTTAGTTGCTGCAGATGCAATATACCATCAAGATCGCTTTGTGTAATTTTTTTTTACAGCCTGAACCAACACAAATAAATGAAGGCACCCCGAATCAGATTATATCACAACAGCTATGGAAAAGATTTATTTCTACCTTGAAAATAACCAACAAGTATCAGTTCAAATGTTTCACGAAATCCGTAACCAAAATCAAACCAAATATTGCCTCACACCCACCAAAAGTAGCTGCCAATCAGCAATCAATTCAACTGTATTATCAAGTCCAAAAATAGCATGGAAATGATTTATCTCTCGAACTTTGGGGGCTGGAAACGTGTAAAGAGTTTTATTGTTCCGATCACAGTGATGGATGCTGTCGCTCCCAAGACTGTATTAAACCTTATATTCTGTACAGCTGGCTGTGGATCTATATGTGGATGCAGAAAGGGGGGAATTAATTGCACAGCAGTATGCCATAACTGCCAAGGAGATAAATTTGAATGGCGTCGGCACAGTCAATAAAGATGAAATAGAAGATCAAGATGAACAGAGTACTGTGAAAGATTTGATAGCATCATTATCTTGCACGGAAGAAGATTCCAAGATCCAAATTGATCCATCGGATTTTGTTTATGTTGCTGATGAGATCCCCAGCATAAGTCATGCTGGCAAAAATATGTGCATATTGTGAAGTAAGTGTAGAGGAATATAGAACCTAATAGTAAAAAGGAATGTCATAAAACTCATATTTTTTTAAAGCTATACCACAATGAGGATATTGATGAGTATGGACATTTTATACCATTATTTGCAAATTTTAGAACTTGTATGCCTACAGAGAGACAAATTTTTGATCTCTCAAGTGAGTCTGCCATATTCAGTGCCAATTTACTCAAAGTAAAATATAGTTATGAAAAAAAATAACGAAACCTTTTTTGTTGACAATTAAATAGTCTTTAATTTTGATAGTGACTATTTTTTTCATAAAATGAGATATTTGCAAAAAACTATAAAATTGTAACTAATTTCTAAGATGGCAGCAATTGTCACATTTATCAGTACCAATTTACTCGAAGCAAAATATAGTTATGAAAAAAAAATGCATAACACTTTTTTTGTTTAGAATCTAATACTATTTAATTTTGACCAAATCTATTTTTTCCATAAAATCAATAGTTCATGAGATAGTTGCAAAAACTATAAAACTGTAACAATTTTCCAAGATGTCAGCATTGGCTCATTTCTGATCCTTCAGGACTTTTAATATGTTCGATAATATACCAACCCTTTTGCTGCGATAATCTAATATATCTGATCTCAACATTATAGCCAGTGACTGCGGAAATCGACTTCACCCCACAACGTGTAAACTTTATCTGCCTTTGTTGTGACAGTCTGAAATAGCCATAAGAGTGTTAGAATGCTGACTTTTTCATACTAGCATGCCCATGTACCTCTGACATCTGGTGTTAGTTTTGAGAACTGTCAATTACGAGCTGATAAATCATAACAATAGTAACGCTTGTTTACTTCCACATTTCACTACTTGAAGCACACGTGCAATATTTATGTGACAGAAAACATTGATTTGGGATTTATTATTGTAGTATTTGAGATATTTACCTGGTTATTCTACTGTGTTGGTAATATTTAATTTATGAATTTGTGCCATGTGAAAGTTAATGAATATGATATTTTGTTAGTATGGATATCGGAAAATTTAATAAGTTTTAAAAATTATTTTATTTCTTCTAATTGCTATTTTATTTTTGTTTTTTACCTATTTCCTATTTTGAAATCAGGCATAACACAAATATATCATTTTATAGAATACACTGAGGAAAGCACCAATGTAGCACAAAAATGTTCAAGTTGTGTTGATGCAACCTAATTTTCAAATTTTCCTTTTTATTACATAAGGCATATATTAGGCCAATATTAGGCCTGTCAAATACTCATTTAGTTATTGGTTTGACACTATTGTGGGTTGCAAGTCAAATAAATAATAGTTCTGATAGCATAATAACATTTCATTTGAGTAAAATGTGACATAAATAATATGTGACGTATAAAATTTTGTCGATATAAAATATATATTACTATCCAATTTATAGACGTGGTGCTAAATTTCATATTTAAAATGCATTATTAGTTGAAAATCACATTATTTGATCATAATCATGATCATCATGTAAATTTTCAGCTTTTGAAATTTTTACTTAAAATTAGCATTTCTTAAGGTAAGAAGTAAAAATAAAATATGCAGAAAAAGGATTTGTAAACATCTTTGCCAAATTTCCAAACATTCGCATTTTTTGTTTTTATTTGCTGAAATCGGGTCTTTGTTGACTAGGCTATTTGTGCATTGGATTAATCCCACATTTTTACTCTTTACCTAGATGGGCTTTCTTCATTAAAATGACATTAGTTTATTTTTATCAATTTTCATTATCAAAAAATTATTTAGCCACCTTATTTGTAAGCGTAACTACACTAAATAGTATTCTAAGGTACAAGTTTTTTACTTATAATTATTTTTTTATTTCTATGATTATAAAAACAAGGTCATCTTTTGAGTATATGTCTAAAATTGTTGAACTAAAAGTACCTAAAGGTACTACTTATGTCTACTTTGCTGTCTTTGTATGGACTACAAGGCTGAGAGTTACAACTTGTAGCACTACAATATTACATACATATTAATATTTCAGTGCTAGGCTACTTACTAAGTCATGCAAATAATTTAGGTATATATTTATTGACTCCTTCCATAGGTAACTTATTTGGTATCTACTCTTAACACTTCATAGCCTTAACAAGCAAAAAAAAAAGTTGAATGAATTAAAACACAAGGTTTTATGCAATGGTGGCATACAATAGTAAAACTAGCAAATTACAATAAAAATGTAGAATGTCTGTATTTATCTAAACACTTTTCAAAGTATTCGATGCAATTCAAATTCTGGTTACAGTTTATTTTCTTAGCATATTTTGTAAAGACACTTATTCAGTCTAAAGTTTCAAACGTTTGTAAATATTTCATATTAATATAATTGGGGATAAAAATACTGTATGAAAAGGGGAAATAATCTACCCTGTACAAAAATGAGGACGGAAATAGAAATTTACTTCTCAATTATTATTTTTTTTGCCTGGAAATAAAATGTTATCAGAATTGATTGCATTCACATTCAAGCCATTCACAATAATATGTGCAAAGGCTACAAGTTGTTTAGCCCCCCTCAAAGACTGATGGAACATCATCACCATCATCATGAACAGCGTCCAGCCACTGGCCAGGTCTGTTTGGAACATAAGTCTCTCCAAACGGGGGGAGGAGGGATTGATAAATTAATAAATTCCTGACCTTTCTACCCCCTCCTCCTTGCAGGTTCAGGATCCCCTCCACTCCTAAACATAACCCTACTTGCCCTGACTTACTCATCCTAAGGAGGAACACAGATATTCTCTGGCCCATTAAAGGTAATTTCAACCTAAATGATATAATATTATGGACTTTATTTTAAAGAAAACATTTGAACAATCATTACCTTTTAACAACTTGGCCATTTTTATCTTTTGTTATTTGTTGAAGAACCTCTAGAAACAGTTTGGGCTTCTTTAAAAAAAATATTTTATTTTTGTGTATTAGGATTTCTGTTAATGCCACACACTCTTTGGAAACAACTTTAGTGTGTCTAGGCTCATATCCTTCTACCTAGGGTACTATTCTGAGAAGTTGTTTGGTCCCCTGCATCGGTACAGGGACCTCAGCGTGTCTAGAATCCTGTCCATCTCGGCCTGGTATAAACACAACTCTCGGTTCTTGTCCATCAGTTTTTCCCGCAGATTCACAGAATTACCATTCTGCTCACGCTCGGCCAAATGTGCTCTCTGCTCTGCATTGCGACGGAGAAGGTCCTTCACCACTGCCTGCAGTTTCTGCTCCCGGAACTCATGACGGGACTCAAGCTCCTGGATCTTGTCCTGAAGAGCCTCATAGTGGAGCGCTTCCTTTAAAGCGACATAGAATTGCACATATAAACAACTAGCTAACTTAAGTGATATGAATAAAGAAAAAAAATGAGCAGTCATCTAGAGTCTAGGGGTGAGAATGTACAGCAGGTCAGGATAGAGAACAAGGGTCAGGAATGTTAGGATGCGCAAGCTACAATTCTTTTATTTGAGTCTAATGCAAACAAATTTCCCAAGCTCCCAAGAATCAAATCTAGTATGAGTTAAAACTATATATATATATATATAGAAAGGGAGAGAAGAGTAAATAATGAGACATCCATCAGCAGACACATAATTATTAAGAATTTAAGATATTTCTCAAACTTGTTGATTCTATATCCCTTCAGAGAAACAGAAATAGTATCATCGTTTTACACTAATAAATAAACTCCCCTTTTGATGTATACATTTTGGTCACTTATATAAGTTTTATTGGTGGAAAACACTTTAAAACAAAACTAATGGGTTGAATTAACTTTTTCCAAATTTGATTTTTCACTATACCCACAAATCCTGAATTCAAGTCCAAAGATTAAAAAACATGGTATAAGTGTTAAAGGATTCTCCACATTTTTAACATTGATTTTATTCATATTAAATTCTTAATCGCTGTATAAAATCAAAATTGTTATAGGTAGCTAAGTGATAACATTTATTATTAGAATATTAGTTGAAACTTGGTTAAGTGATAAATTAATGGTCTGTATTCTGTTGGTAAGGTTTGTCCTAAAATAATGTTGAGCTAAGTCACTGGTGGGCAACATATTAAACTCTCAAGCAGCGTAAATTTTATTCGTTAATAAAACCCTTCCTGAGGATGACTTAATTTTGGTAATTTCAATTGCAAAACAAATAACTTTATATATCAACTACAGTGCAAATCATGTGATGAAGAATATATAGCCCTAGATACATGTTTCCTCAGACAATGAATGAACACTCACCCTACTGACAACACAAACCACAAAGATCCGGACAAGCCTGTACCCACCCATGCTGCTAACCACAACCAGGACTTTCAAACCTGCTACACCACCAAAATATTAAGAGCATTACCCAAACAGTGCAACAGTTCTCAACTTAGACAGTGGGAACTGGCCCACCGATGGATTACCAATTCAAAATTACCACCAGGCCTCAACAGAAGATAGTTTCTTTCTTTCTATAAGCTTAACATTTTTCAAATTATTATTATTTTTACTATTATTATTTATTTTCTTACCATTACTTTTTTTAAATATTTCTATATAAATAGTAATCATAGCCAAGAAATTTATCTTTATTCCCAAAAACAGTTGGCACAATGTGTTTCTAACAGCTTTTCTTTAAATTCAAAATGGAGTAATCCAGTGTTTGTGTTATTTGTACTCTCTTCGTTCTTCTTTGTGTTTGATAACAGCATCAATGTCGAAATTTTATTCTATTTGCATTAAAATATGTGTGTGACTACTACTACTACTAGAGAAGACAGAAGAAAGGAAGAAGATGTCACCTTTGTGCATTGGATTTTTTCCACAATTTTCCTCTTTCCCTAGGAGAGATTTCTTCATCAAATTTACTCTTAGCAGTTTATTTTTCATTTTTCTTTAGTTTTATCAATTCCTTTATTATAACATTAATTTATGTAGTGTAATAGTTCAAGCCTATAAATGCATTACAAATTACTGATGACTGATGATGTTGCATATCCTGCAGTGCACTTAACAAGTGGATGAATAAAGTCATTGTACATGCTATAGAGGTTGACTCTAAGATTAATTCAAAATTTAAAAGAATATATATGTTTTATTTGAAACTTTTTCGATTTTTGACCATCCCTATTGTTTTTAAGGACCTATCTATGGGTTTGCGAAGACTCAACTTGACTATGAATAAAATATCAGCTCCGAAAAATACAATACTTTGCCAGTGAAAAAATATTGACAGCCAAAATAAAGTAGATACCTGACTATCCACTTTGCGGCTTAACTGCGGCATCACCAATAGCATGGGGTATGTTTGGTGGAGAATACAGGGCTACTGACTATTGTACTTAGTAAATCCCTCGGGAAGAGATAATGCACAGAGAGAAAAAAAAAGTGTATGTAAGAGGGACTGCACTGGAATGGATTTACAACCTGCTTAGTTATCTAGCACACGAAAATGACACGCTCCTATCTGACAAACTGAAAATACAAAATACATAAAGGGATAAGGAAAAAGGAAGATGCTGCAATGAAGTAGAAGACTAATACAAACTTTTTTAAGGGATGTGTCCATTTTGAATATACTGTACATTGATTTATAGTGTTTTTTTTATTATTTAAGTAATCAATTATATAATATTTTGTCAAGCATAAAACAACTAGCCAAAGATATATGAACTTAGAGAATATTTCATATATTCAATTTGAGTTTGTAAATGGATCTACAGTGGTGGTATAAAATAGTAAGAGCAGTATGGAGGAAGAATAAAGTGCCAGAAAATTGGACAATAGGTATTATCTTACCAATATTCAAGAAAAGTGATAAGAAGTGGTGTGAAAATTATAGAGGCATAACACAGATTTGTCAATGCACAAAAATGTATGAAAAGATTATGGAAAGGAGAGTGGGGTAAAGTGTGAAGAGAAGATGGAGAGAGGAACAACATGGTTTCAGAGAAAAGAGGTTGATGATAGATTTAATATTTGGAATTAGACAGTGAATGAAAAATAAATATGAGTTTGGAAAGGATCTGATCTGAATCTGGTAATGGCATTTATGTATGCAGAAAAAGATTATGATAGTGAGGATATAAAGAAAGTTTAGAAAGCAATGGAAGAGGCTGGAGTAGAAAGAGGAGTGGCTAGGTATAAATAATATTAACATTTAACTGGGGGGGAAAAAGTAATGAAGATAAATTAATAACAGTAATAATATATATATATATCGAACTAATATTAATAACTAAAATAAAAAGAGCTAATCTCTTAGGAAGAAATAAACTATCTTTTACTAAGGCCTGGTGGTATTCTTGATTTGGCAGGCTTGGGGGTTCAAACTCCTCCTAATGGGAAATAAATTTACATTAGATAAAACAATATCAATATAATGAGATGAGAACAACAACTGTTCCAGTAGTAGATTCATCATCATCATGAACTGTTTCCAGCCTGTGGCCAGGTCCGTTAAGTAAAATGCCTCCATCTACCTCCTCTCTGTCCTTACATCATTCTTCCTCCTGCACTCTCTTCCTCTCCCTTGCTATCTGTTCATTGCATCCCTTTCTTGGTCTTCCTTGCGGTCTCTTCCATACATACTTCATATCCATTAATCTTCTTGGAATCCTCTCATCTTCCATCCTCTTTAGCAATTTCTTCTCTAAAATTTAATGTATATATTATAAAAGCTGTTATATTTGGAAGAAAGTATAGGAAAGGTGGATAAAAACATATAAAAGGGACGAACACAATATGGCTTTTACAATGAAAAGAACAGTTCTCACTTTAGATTGCTGCCATTATAAAAGCTATATTGTGTTTGTCCCTTTTATATGTTTCCATCCATCTTCCCTATGCCTTCTTCCAAATATCATACAGTTACCTCATAAAGTGAAAAGAGGTTTTCCTTATAGAGAAATATTAGAAAAGCTGTTGGCATCGATGCGTCATGATTGGTTGAGTGCTGCAAATGATTTTTTTTTGTGTGCTTACATTATTTATCATCCCAATAAAATACAAATATTTAAATTATTTTGTAATTACTTAAGAAAACATCTCAACAAAATTCTATGTGTCACCATAACTTTATTATATATTAGGTTTTTGTACTGTTAACTAGTTAATTATATCAAAGCATGAAAAAAATGTATAATTGATCCCTTCATTACAAAAATCCTATGTACGGCCCTGCGATTTGGTAATCCACTGGTGGGCCAGTGTCTGGATTGAGAACTGTTGTACTGTTTGGGAAATTCTCTTAATATTTTGGTGGTGTAGCAGGTTTGAAAGTCCTGGTTGTGGGTACCAACATGGATGGGTACAGGCTTTGTGATTTGTGTCCAAACAATGATTGTTCATTTGCTGTCTTGGAGAACCTGTAGTTTTAGCCTATATATTCTGCATCACATGATTTACACTGTAGTTGATATACCAAGTTATTTGTTTTTCATTTCTATTGAACAGGGATTTTGTAGTCCAATTTAGTAACGTTAATTTTTAAGGATGTACCTGGTAGGTGGAGTGCACATGTAGTGCAACGGGGGTTACCGCAGGGGCATGATCCTTTAATAGTCAGATTTTCTTTTCAGATACTCTTGAGTTCAGAAAGTTTAGGACAAACTAAAATATCGATGGGCGGCCATTTGAAAGTAACTCTTGGGGGTGAACTAAGAAGGTTTTGGGTCTGAGTGAAACTGGTTAGGAACTTGTAGTTACTTTTAAGGATAGTGTTTATTCGGTGTGGACCAAGAGGGTATTGTGTTGTGAGAGGGATGTTTTCAACTTTTTGGGGGGATCATTGTTGTCACTAGAGAGTGCTCTAAAAGTTTAGTTGTCCAATAAAGGATAATCGCTATCAACTCTCACAGCGGGAACTGGCCACCAATGGATTAACAAATCAACCTTATCACCAGGCCTTATTAAAGGATTGTTTCTTTCTTGCTGAGAAATTAACCCTTTTATATTTTTTATCATTATTGTTATTATTATTTCAAAATATATATATTTCATTACTAATATTATTTTATCTAAGTTACCTTTTTATTATTTTTTGTCCAACACCTTAACTAAGTCGGTAGCATGTTTGCCTAGTGAGTTAAGAGTCCCGAATTCAATTTCTGGCATGGCAAAGATTTATCATTGATGAAAATATAGATTTACCTTTTTACATTGATAAATTAACAGCCTGTTGTTAAACACTTAGTTTGAAGTTTGGAACGCACTGTTCTTATTTAGCAGAACGCACACGGTAGAAGTCCAACATGAGAGTTACATGACGCCAACCACACTGGCTAGAAAAAAGGCTTTAATGAATGTATTCGTGCGCCACACTATTGGGCACTCATACTGTTGGTTACGAGGTTAGGCCTAGCCAAGCATGATATTTTAAACATGTTTTAACAGCCTGTCCTAATCTTAAGTTAGATTATAAGGCATATGAAGCTACGACAGGCCTAGCCAGCCGGTAGTGGAAAATATATGGCTTGAATAAAAAAAACTGATCCAGGCCACAGGCTGGAAACAGTAATGAATGTAAATTAAAGTAAAGTATATTGGATAACTACAGTCAAAGTGTTGCAAAATCTATTTTTACTACTACAAAGGTTTTGTTTGAATTTAAAATGGAGTCATTTAATTTGTGTTAAGTGTATTCCCTCTTCTCTTTTTGTTTGATAAAGGCAATAATTCCTAAATATTCCTCAATTTATATTTTAATGTGTGTGTGACTATTTATATTATATAGAAGAAAGAAAGAAAGAAGATGTCACTTTTGTGCATTGGATTCGTCCCACATTTTTCCTCTTTCCCTAGGTGGGCTTTCTTCATTAAATTTACACTTATTAGATTATTTTTCCTTTTTCTTTATTTTTATTAATTTCCATTATTATCAAATTATTTAGCCATTGGGTCACCTCAATGTTAAACATAATTATATTTGAACTGTGGTTTTATATCCAACTTGACTCTAAAACTAGGACTTTGTTACTGCACTAAATCTTACAGGGGTCTGTAAACTTCTCAGAGTGGTCAACTTCTTGTTCAGTTCTATAGCACTCTTCTCCAAGAGGTTCCGCTCAGTTTTCAGAACAACAATCTCCTCCCGGTACTCATCAAGCCTGGAAAAATAACACTACAAATTAAACTGTAAAACATCAAATCTTCATTATTATAAATATTGTAATAAGTACATTTTAACTATAAATATTTAAGTACCGGCACTACAAAATTTGAGTTTAATACTTATTTTATTAGTTGTAAGAATTCAACTAAAAATTAAAAAAAAAAATGAAAGTTTAAGCTAATCAAAATTTTTGAATTTATTTAATTCAATTTTAAGATACTATTAAAAAAGAAGTCTCTCTCTTTTTTTTTTTTAAGAAAGCAATGGTTTGTGATGCTATGCTAAGTAAAATTTAGTTTAAAATATGGATAACATTTATCATGAAAAAATTATAATTCTTAAAAAGGTGTATTTACTATTTATATTCATAGTATATACATGCACTTATTTAAGAAATTCAACTTAAATGCTTAAGTATAATTACTCCATGTTTTCATTCAAAATCGACTTAAAGTGAAAAATGCCTACTTGCAAACGCAACATAGATAATATGGCAACAAAAGAATGGAGAAGTTGTTTCAAAGGAACTGCACCCTTACTGTGGATTCACATGTTCGCTGAAAAACTAGCGCAGATCAGAAACGTGGTCATGTGATCTGCTCTAAGCCAATCACAAGATTTCCGCTAAATCGGCGCGAGCTGTTCTGCTGAAGTTCAACTATTCACTACTTTTCCCACTTTGTTCAAGATGTTAGGCACAGGAGAACCAATCAACTCTCAGAACCAACCATTTCAAATTAGTGCATTTGTCAATATGTGCACTGTACGGCCAGAAGCTAGCAGACAGCTTCATTGGCCGTTGTGAGGAGATTTGAAATAACCTGTTAATGAAAAGTGTGTTTATTGATGTATTGGATTATGCCACGACACAGCATAATAATTTGAAAACCACCATCAGGAGAATGATCTAAAATATATGTTTATCCACAAGAAAATATAATGTTGTTAATCAGCTGTTTTAAAGCGTTGCAATGTATCATGGGTCAACTTAAAGTGTATTAATTACTGTGCAGATTCTGCTTTCTATTTTTCACTGACCATCTGAATCAAGCTTTACAGTTGAAGGAAGGAGGGCAAATCCATGCTCAGTGCAGTCTGACTGTACTAGCGGGTCTTCGAATGTTGGTACTTACTGTTTGAGTTGCTCCTTGAGCTGTGCGATCACCATCCGCTGCGTCCCCAGCTGTCCTTGTAGCTCCGCTATCCTGGAGCCTGAGTGTCTGGCCATATGCTCTGACACAACCTGTTCCATCTCTAGTTCGTGTTGCTGTTGCAACAAGTTCAGCTGGGGAAAACACACACATATATATCTTAGGACAAGCACAGAAGCAGCTAGGGACAAACACAGCAAGCTGAGGATAAATAGATGGTCAGTTGGGAAAACACATACATATAGCTGAGGATAAACATAGGGGCCACTATGGATAGACTCTGTCAGCTGAGGGCAAATAGAAGATCATGTGGAGAAATCACACACAGCTGAGCACAAACTCAAGGTTAGAGTTCACTAAAGCAGAAGAAGCCTCAATGAATCTTTGTTTTACTGGCGTTTATGTTCCATGTTTTGAAAAAGGTTTGTCTAGGATGTAAACTTACATCCTGCATTCTCTTGGTCTTGAGTCTCCTGTATTCCTCCTCAATCTGCAGTAGGTCTCTGCGGAGGATTTGGTTCTGCTGCCGGAGAGCTGATATTCCCTCCTCGCCATCTTGAGGAAACTGGAACCTCACAGGGTCATATGGTTTCAGGCTTGACTGAGATTCAACGTCTAAGCCCTTATCTTCTAATGCAGATTCTGGTTTATCATTCTTGGAGTTTGCTGGAACATTACATGAGGTATACTGGTCATTTCCAGACCTTATGAATGTCAAGGTGGCAAGCAATCTCTCGTTACATCCTAAGTTAGTTCGGCTTAACTTTCTTATTTATAGGGGTGTGCAAATTCTTAAAAATTTGAGTTTGAGTCAAGTTTTAGTAGCTACTAGAACTCAACTCAAAGATTTTTTTTATAAAACTCAAACAATTTGAGTAATCTGTATTTTCAATTTTTTCTCAAATATAGGGAGTTTGATTAATTTTATTCATAGTAAATACAGACCTTTAATATTTCTTTCTGTTTAATTAAAAAAATTGTACAGTAATTATATTTAATATATTTAAAAAATTGAATTTATATGATTAAAATTTACTTTTCACAAAAAAAAAAAAAAAAATCTTAAAAATCTTTGTTTGTATGTGGGCTACTTATGATTTATAAACGGATCTATTTCAGAAATAAACTTGAAATATTTCTAGAACGAACATTTTACAATATTCTTTAAACTCGAAAAAAACTGTTTTCATTCAAACTCCATTTGAACTTGACTCGAAGTGAAAAATGTCTACTCTCACACCCCTACTTATAGGTATTATTTTGTGGCACTGTAATGGTTAATATAACAATGAAGAGGTCCAATGGCTAAATGATTTTATAATCATGGAAATTAATAATAAAACTGAATGAAAAAGGCCCAGAAAAATGTGTGGGTGGAATCCAATGAACAAAGGTACCTAACATCTTTTTTTTCTGTGTTCTATGATAAAAGTAGTCACACACACATATTTAAACACAAATAAAGTCATATTTTGACATGCAGGCAATGCCAAAATATAACTTTATTTGTGTTTAATGTGTGGGTGATTACTTTTATCATAGAAGACAGAAGAAAGAAAAACAATGTTACCTTTGTGCATTGAATTCAACTCAAATTTTTTCCTCTTTACCTAGGTAGACCTTTTTCATTCAATTTTAACTAATTAATTTATTTTTATTTGATTTTGTAATGGGTGGTTACCCCTTTCTGTTGATACAAATGTGAGGTGCCACTACTTCTTAGATGTTTACCCCTAGTTTGGGCAATCTGGTCGAGCAGTCATTCAGGATTGACTAAGGAAAGGAGTAGGCAGAGACCAATTAGACAAGAATAACTTGGATGTGATGTTAATTGTAAGGTACTTGTAGAGGTATTACAGAGACAAGAGTGTTATGACGTTAGACTATGAATAGAGAAAGTAATTTTTAAGAGTCAACTTAATAGTCTAGGATTTATGGTTGGCAAACATGTCGCCTGTTACTGTCAAGTAAGTAGCCCAATCTGGCCCTACATCCTAAAGACCATACTTCTGACTTACATACATCAAATGGCTTGAACAACAATACTGGCTCATGGCGCTATAGCCCGAGTCTACCAAGAAGAACACACTCAGTGCGGCTGTATGGACTTGAACTCCAGCTAAGAACTCACTCTATTTGTCCCTCTTGCAAAGCAAAGTCCAACGATTTAATACAGCAAGACACTGTAATGAACAAACATTAACAAGCCCCAGAAACAAATAATTCTCGAGAGATTTTGGTCTACCCCGTCCTAATGAGAAACAAGCCACTATTGCGCTAACTACAACTGAATCAGCATGTACCCATTCCTGGATAGTAACATCTATAAGTTTAACAACTACATGCAATTTCTTACATTTAAATGTCACACTTCCTATTCCATTGCATAACATGAACTATATTAACAATTGATACTATCAATTATCACCCATTTTTATCAACCTGATGGTTAGTAGCAACTTAAACTATCTAGTCCAAGGGAAAAGAAAGAGTAGTCAGAAAATGCATTAAAATTCACAAAGAGCAAAAATACAACACTATACCATTAAAAAAAATAATTCGGATACCTCCTTTGAATCCCCAATTCCTCATAAAATGTTGATATTTAAGATTTTTTATAGCTATTATGATGTTTACTAGTGACTTAGCTAAACATATTTATAAGGAACAACTAGACCCCAGACCATCAATTGTCCACTCAAGTGAATGTTTATATTTAGTTAATATCTATATTTTATATATCAGCTTTTGGATTAATGTGAACAAAATCACAATTAAGAGGAAAATTAAAATTAGATTCAAGAGAAAGGAGATTTAAACCATCTGTAGAAAAATATTCTAGTTTAAGAATCTAAATTTCAATATGTAGCCTACAATTCCATTAGTGTTTAGTGGTGTTAGTCTAGGTTTAGTTTATAAAATACAGCCACAGCATTTAAAGAATATCTAAGACACTTATATATTTTTTTAACTCTTTTAAACAAAAGAAGGACAAAGTAATCTCGTCTAGATCTTCTGTGGATTATATTTACCCTTAGTCCTGGTGCCCTTGACCAGATTATTAGTGTCCTTGTCAAGGAGCCTATCTCGATCCTTTTGAAGTTTCCTCACCATCCTCTTCGCCTCCTCCAACTCCTTGCCCAGCTTGTGAATCTCACGCTCCTTGAGTGACATCTCTGAGTGCAGGCCGCGTATTGTTGCTATGAGGTGTGTGTCCTCCTTCACTGAGATTGCATTGAGTGATAGAGCAGTGGAGTGACAGGTTTGAGTGGCATATGTAGTCTGCTTCTTTGGAGCCTTGCTGGAAGGGGGCTGCTGCTATAGAGATACCATGTCTATCAACCCTTAGTACAGTTTTAAACATCTTTTGGAGATCCCTGCATAGTTGCCTGATCCCTCTCTCCTCTGTTTTGTATACAACACTCTCATAGGTCTGATGTAACTAAAGTAACAATACAGAATCTGTTCTTGATTACTTCACACTCAGAAATGGCCTCACTAAAGTTATTAAAGCAACAGCTATTAATGAAATATTTCAGTTCTTAATATATTATGCTGTGTAGTCTGCTTCTTAAACATTATTTAACAACAATTTTATCTTAATAGTGTTTGAACAGAGCTAATGTTGAGAAAAATCTATAAGATAGTGTTTGTGTCGCTGAGGAAAAGGTGAAAGCTGAAGCTACCGTTCCGTTGAGAGCCAAAAAACCTATCTTCGTCAGCGATGGAGTAACTGGAAAGTCTTGGGATGAAGTTTTGGGGGTCGGTAGCGAGGGTGGTGGAGGTGGACGGTTAGCAGGTAGTCAGTTTTCTCTGGCTATTATGAAAGAAAACTGTAAGTCAGGAACTGACCTAAGCCATCGGTTCGTTTTTTAAAGTTAACCTTAACTTGATTTAAACATTAAGCTCATTTAGTCTATTTTAAAGATGAATGGTGGTAAGGGTTCAAATACCAAATGGGTAAACAAAGGGTGCATATTGCTAAATTGTTTCCCTTTGTCCCTCCACAAAAATGTGGGTAAATTACCTTTGTTTTAGATATTTCCCATTATTAACACACTAGTGTCATTAATAAAAATATAAATATTAATTACACTAAGGCATGGTCTTATGACTCCTGGATAAATATTAATCTGGTAGATAAAGATTTGTATCTGGTGGATAAGTTAAAAGTGTGTCTTATGACTGCCAGATAAAATGTATTTATACATCACATTATTATCAGGAGGTTTAAATACCTGATAACTTTTATCCGGAAGTTAATATGGTTGTTGCCTAGTGTCGCGTTGTTTTTAATGAGGTTTCGCCACTCAGAATCTGTTTTTAGGTTAAAATCTTAGTTCACGTGTTTAGTAAGTACAGGCCCGGGCTCAAACTATATAAAGTTAGAACATTTAATTCACTTTTATATTAATTAAAAAGCAATTTGTAGAGTTATATTTATATAAGAAAAAATTATCAAAATGTGAATACAGTAATGAAATTGTGTAAGGGTTGTACCCAACTATTGACCACATTTTGGCAGACAGCATAATTAGTACTTGCGAGACAACTTTGCTTCTACACCCACGTGACGCCATCTGTTTACTCGCACTCATTAAGCCGCCATTATTTAACAAACGTTGAGAGTTCTCACCAATTGCTAGGTTGTAGTGCTATCAGCAGAGCTTATACATATGTGTGCAGCAGTAAAAACAATACCAACCTTGTGTGTTCTGCATAAAAATATATGTATCCTACAGATAGCTATCTGGCAGACAAATTCAGTTCATAAGACGTGTAAAACATTAAAATGGCTGATAACTTTTATCTGGTAGATAACTTTAACCTCTCAATAGCAATATTTATCCGGTAGTTTTAAGACCGGTTCTAAGTGTGCTATATACAGATATGCAGAACTAATAGAATGGAAGGAAACGGGGGATGGGGGGAGGAGGGCGGATGTTAAGTATTTAAAACATTATCTCTACAAGATGTTGAATATGAATATTTGTTAATTATGGTTATAGCCACATCTACATATTATTTGAATTAAAAAATTACATCTGCACACAGGAATTGAACTTGGGAACTACAAACTATATTTAAATAGTTGTTATAAAACTAATTTGTTACGCCTGAACAAAGGGGAGAAAATACATTAGAAAAAAAATTTGATGAGAAAGAACATAAAAAAAAGAGTGATTGAAAATGTGTGTTATGATTGTGGAGGTGGAATATTGATGTATACATTCTGTGCACAAATGCACATATTGTTAGTGTCCATCTGGACATGTCTGTAACCTGAACCTAGCTAACACAGTAGTGGCTCTCAAATTATGTTACATGATGCCATTTTAGGTTGTTGGTGCTATTATTTTTTTAAACTTATTTTTAGCGTTGTGTGTCTGACTACCTGTTCAGGTTATACACCTTTGTACTAATTACTCTAATCTTAAATCTAGGACAGATACAAAATCCATCCCCCAACCGTCAATTCATGACTGTGAAAGGTTAAACCTACATTCCAACAATGATAAAGTTCTAGGCCATGCCAGGAATCGAGTCCATAGGTGGACGTGCTACTGATGGAGCTAAGCTTCATAATTTTATAGCGTGATAATTTATTTCCCAAGTTATATCCACAATTAAATTTCTAGATTTTTTTTTTACTAAAGGAATAATTTGTTTTTAATAAAAGGTGGAGAGGGTGCACAGCATAGACTTTCTCGCTACTGTAAATAAAAAAGAAATATTTACTTAAAGCTTGTAAGATATTTGAAATGAGATAATAGACATTGTTGCACATTCTACCAAGGAACATAAATGAAATAATATAGACTGTTAGAGAAAAGAGGAACAGCACACCGACAGAGCTTAAAAGTTTGGGTTATTTTCGATATTATTAAGGATGTCAGCACAAATGTCCTTTCGAGTTTCCTTTTGCTCAGGAGTGAGCAGTTTTGGCACCATTTTAGAGCAAATTTTCATGTAAAATTTGTAGAACTGTTTCCTTATCGATATTAACTAAGTCAGAAATTGCTCGAATGCTCAGGCATCGATTTTTTTGAACGATTTAACTCACTTTTTCAATATTAACATCTGTTTTTGATGTGTGAGGATAGCTGGGGCGCGGATCGTCTTCGATCTGTTTCCTCCCCTCCTTAAATTTTTTAAACCAATCAAACACTTGAGTACAAGATAAACACTGATCACCTTAAACTTCATTTAATAAATTGTACGTTTCTGTAGCAAATTTCTCAAATTTTACAAGAAACTTCACGTTGACAAACTGTTCACTCAATATAATTCCGGGTGACCTGGTGGTCTAGGGGTAAGGTGTCAGACTTCTATGCTGGTGGCCGGGGTTCAATCCTCGGTCCCGGCAAAGATTTATCTGATTACCAAACCCTTCCTTCACCTCTGACAAGACATCTTGTGAATGTGGGGAATGCCAGGCCTCCACAGTGGTTCGGATTCCACGTTAAACTGTAGGTCCTTCATTTTCATCTCACAATCACCCTACCATTACACATTAGCGTAAGTGCGTATAGCCCGAACGGGTAGTAAGACGCGGTGCTAACAATAATAATAATATAATTCTGATGGAGCTCAGGTACATGGTACACTTCAAACAAAGGCTACGGCTGAACTGTCAGTCACATGACCTTGAAATTTGGAAGGTAGAGGGAGAAAATAACATAGATCAATATCGGACCCTGCTGGTTGTTGCTGAAACCTCAGGTAGGAGGGGGAAAAAAATGAGTCTGGTTATTTAGTAGCCACACCTCGTATGTATTTATATATATGTAAATATTATGTAAGTGTATTATATATATATATATATAATAGGCCTACTAAAAAGGCTATAATAGGCTTATTAAAAAGTCTAGAGCAGGGGTTCCAAAACTGTGGGACGTACAATTATTCCAGATGGTATGCCGTGAGAAGCCAAGCTAAACAAACAAATTAAAGTCATAAAAAAATTGACTCATAAAATCTAATAAATATATTAAGACCCAGTCTAACCTAAATTAAAATAGATTCAATCAGTTATTGTAGGGGTGACAACATTGATTAAAGTTCAGACAGATGATGCAGCCGCACATTCTTGTAATAAACACGCAAACAGTGGTACCTACTCCAAATTACGGAAATTGTGGGGGTGGTACACCACTCCAAAAGTTTGGGAGCCGCTGATCTATGGAAAATAATATTTTTCTCTTTCAGCATGTTCTTAAATTAACTTACTAATTTCTGTAAGATTGCAAGGTTTGATTAAAAATCTCAAGTTCAAGTAATGTATAGTAAAAAGGATTAAATAAACGTAACCAACTCTTATGAATAAGTAATAGTTATTGCAAAATAATAATACAGATACAAATTTTATAGTTACCTTTCTTTTACAGAAGAAATATAAGCGTTTACAAGTATATTGTGACATTTACCATTGTCAATTCACACTTTACTCATAACACATTTTTTTTATTAATTTCCACATGGTAAACTGCTGTGACATTTTGATGTGCACAATTAGTTTGTCTTCTCACAGGCACACTTTTTCGTTTGACGCTTTTTTTTTTCGCTATACACTTGCAGTTGGCATACCCCCCAAACTTTGATTCCTTACTCACAGATTCACGAACAGTTACATATTTCTCTAGGATGTCTTTAGAATTTGTGTGGCAGAAATCTAGAGGTCACTTATATTAGACTGGGTCATAATATATTTATTAGTTTTGATGAGTCAATTTTGTATGACTTTAAATTGTTTGTTTTGTTTGGTTTCTCGCGACATACCATCGGGAATAATTGTACATCCCACAGTTTGGGAACCGCTGCTGTAGACTTTTTAATAGGCCTGGAATCAACTAAGCTGATTGATTGAACGAAGGTACACTTCCTTAATAGACTAAAGCTGTATGGACTCATTGCAATAAGCTTGAAAGTTATCAGGCTGATAAGCAAACATAGTATTATTTTCCAATTAGCATGGCTAATTGGAAATTGAGGGCGCCTTTTGCCATAGGCCGAATTTTCCAATTAACCTACGACATATAAATATATATATATATATATATCATGTTTTGAAATATATTTTTATAAAACCAATAGTTTCCGAATTATTATATATATATATATATATATATTTAATATGCCCTCATTTATGAAATGGTAGTTTCATCTCCATAGTCAGAGCTGATATTATTAGAGAAAAAAAACTTTTTCGGATTCAGGCGGTCATGAAACTTCGACATCCATCAAAATCTTTAGTTTGATTTTTTTGACAATTAATATTTTTTCTCTACTAGAGAGGTGTGAGAAGGTAAAAAGTAACATTATATATATTAATATATTGACTTACAAATTTATCTCATGGTCAATATGACTAAAAAGTAATCTATCTTTATTTATTTAACATATTATGCACAATTGTGCATACATATTAACGTCCCACGCTGTATTCTTTGTTCAAGGTCATTCTTAAAATTATTTTATAAAATTGTTTGCTAAATAGTTAATAAGTAGTTTACAGCGTCCTGGTAAAACATTTATGTGGTCCGCAGCTAAATAAAGGTCGGTAACTTCTGCTTTAAAAATTATATCCAAGAAACTATTTAAAATTAATAAAAAATGGTACAAACAACAGCATAAAGCTACCATTGCTCAATGATTGAGTGTGTTTCTGATCGTTATTAAATGGCCGACAATTTTACACATATATTACTGATCATCCCTTAAAATATCAACGATAAATGACCCTAATACAGGATTAGCCCTAGATAGATCAGTGATAAGATATGACGTGTTAAGTTGGAGGTTCCGGATTTGGTTCAAGATTTCAAAAGAATATTCAAAAAAGTTAATTATTTAAGTTCAATAACATAATATAGGTTTGAAGTCATTTCACCAACTTAGTAGCGGTTTGGACTTTTTGAATTTCTTCGTAAAAGTGTTTAATTGCCTTGGAATGCTTATGCCAATTGCCCTTTACATCACTTCTGCCATATTTAAACTTTTGTGGGGCAATTTTTTAAAATAATAAAAATGGTTTTTCCACTATTATTACACTTCACACATCCTTAAAGACATTAAATGCAATTACACTCAGCCACACTGAAAAAAATCCTTTCGTCAATGTTGAAGTTGCCACACTGACTTGAGAACAGTGGAGAGCCAGGTAACAATCCCTAAAGAGAGATGGTGATGTGTCAGGGCGATAAGCTGTACAAACATGCCAAAACCACTAGCGACAGATTTATGGTTTCAAGGACAAACAGCTAGTGACTTGGAGTGAGAAAGGATGAGTTGTCTGCTCTACTCTGACCAGGTCATTCTGTTGCGACTACTGCAGGGTTGTATCAAATATATTTTCAAAATCCGGGGACAAAATATGAAGCACCTCAGCTCGTATCAGTTTTCATGAGTTTCAGATTGAATATTAATGTGAATGATGTACCATTATAAAGTTAAAAGAAGTCGGCATTAATTGACTTACTTCCTCCATTTATTACACACATTTAAGTATACAAAATAATTAATTGAATATTGCATTTATTTGGCAATTTTTTACACTATTCATTGAAGTTTCATTGAAATAACATTTATTTCAATTAATAATCCTCCTCAAATACTTCTAATATTTCAAATATGAAATCTTTGCCTCATTTAGTTTTTCTAAAAATTGTTGCATTAGATAACAAAATTTCAAACTTTGAGTAAACACTGTGCTTAAAATACACATATAATCTCTCTTTAATATACCGATTTAAGTTTGGTTTAAGAAGACCTACTAATATATATATAATTATTATATTAATAATTTTGGGCCATACACCCTTAACAAACTAAATATGAGTCCTACACTATAAATGCTAAAAATTCCCATTTATAGATAATGTTTCAGTGACTAAATAGCATAAACTTAAGTAATATATTTTGGCTTTTAGCCTTAATATAATCCATTGATTAAAAAACAAATTTCACTTTTAAATTTGGGGTAACATCTTATAAGAAACGATTTGGACCAAATTCTTTTTTAAGAACATATTTAATTTGTTTTGTTACTAATATTCTTATTTTGATATGGTGAAAAACTTGTGTAAAGGGCACATAGAGAAGCTTGTAAACTTAACAATTCAGATTACATGATGCCAACGTACCAACAAAAATATTAGGTCAGCCACTTGTAGCAAAATAATGACAAACACACACTCACCAAGTCTTTGTTGTTTACAATCTGTGTGCGAGCCTCCGTAGGCTCAGCCTTCTCCGCGGCAAGTTTCCGCATGTTGGCTTGGTGCTTGGCAGCGGCTAGTTCCAGCTCAAGGTCTGCTATGTGTGCCTCGTACTTGGACTAGAATTACAGACCGTGGACACACTCTGGGGACACTTCATAGGTTCAATGAGGACTGCTACTTGCACTGGTGGGTATGCAAACTAAAGTGTCAGTTTCATCTGATCAGATTTTTTGATAGTGGTAAGGTAAAAGTTTGAAATCCAGAGAGTGTACTAATTTTTTTTTTAAATGACTACCTAATCTACCTCCACACATATGTGGATACACTTCTACTAAATTCTACCTTCGTAATCCTTACCATGCTAGTGTTATTATGTCAATAGCCTGGATGGGTGGTAAGACACTATAAAAGAGGACTGCTTTAAGATGGAGACTAACACTACATCCAAATAAATATACATGTTTATGCACATGATTACATGGGGAGCTTGAAAAAAATTGGAACATCACCAGCACAATTAGTCAAGCTCAGATACTCATCTCCTGGGTGAATATTAATGAACTGCTTACATAGCCTTGCAAGAGTTAAATATGCTTGATTTATTTTCAATTTTAATATTCTGTAACTTTAATCTTAAAACTAGATTTGTACAGACTTTAATGAGAGGTAATAACAATAATGAATTAAAATAATTTGTGATTTTTAAAGGGGCTTGACACCTGTGGGGTGATCAGCATTTGGGACCACCCTTACAGCTGCCAATCTAAAGTCTAGATTTCTACTGGGCTAGGATTAGAACTAGACTCCATTAAAATAATTTGGTCAGTTATAAAGGCTCGGTTGTGTTGGAGACTCTTGATCACACTTAAGGCCAAACACATATGAAAAATGTTTGAACAAACTAAATAAACTCAGTAATGTGGTAGTATACATTTGTACTTTACTTGTAAGTCAATTTTTAAGTTTTCATTTGAAAAGAGTGTCACCTAGAATTAAGTTAAGGTAGGATACTAATAATAATTAAAAAGAGATAACTCTAGAATCTCTCTCAGGAATCGAATTCACATATATACCTTCATAGAGTGAAACTGGTCCTGAATCTTCTGGAAGCTGGAGGCTGCTTCAGTTTCCTTGGTCTGGAGTTCTTGTTCCAGTTGCTGGATCCTATTCTCTAGGTACTTCACTCTCGGTGATGTCCCACCAGCCTCAACATCACTGTTGGCTGTCAAAATCAGTGCAGAGATGGAGTTGGGGTGATTGCGTTTAAGGATTCTTTCCATCTCCCGCACCTAATGATAAAAGAGGAAAAGAAAGAGTAAGGGTGGCTGCATTTAAGGATCCTTTCCATTTACTACTCCTGATGAGAAGAGAGGACAAATATGTTCGTCTATTGGTCAAGGAGGGATATTGACTGTGTTATCACCAAACATTGGCTTACAGACCTATTGTACAAGCTACTATAGCCAATATAGTTTAACTCTAGAAGAGAATCAACAGCCAGTTTCTGTTATATCTGGTGATCACTTTATGCTCAAAGATCCTCCCTTTGAGCAATCTTCAGACATCTGATAGTGAAAGGAAAACAATTGTGTAGGCACAACAGTTCTTGATCAGCACCCTCGGGAGTCACCTACTGAATACTAAGGTTTCATCATCCATCTCCTCCAGAGATGGGTTTCAGTGTGAGGATTGTTTGCCGATGACTCAACTGGCGAGAGCCACTAGGCAACGAGAGGGCCCATGACCCTTTGGCCTGTATCATGATGAATTGGTGTCATGTCTTAAGTACTACACTATGTTAGCAGCATAAGTAACATAGAAGACAAGCACATGCAAGAAAATGTTCACTCTTAACACATCTAATAGTCGTAAATATGTCACACCCCTCAAATATTATGGACCCTATTGACAGGGCTTGGAAATACAACCTAAAATCAAAGTAATTTGTAAAGAAGTACCATTATCTTAAGTTGTGTTTATACCAAGCATGTGGACGCTCATTATTCTCCAACTACTCCTAAATGTTCTTGGTGTAAGCGTGTAAAGAGCATTCTTCGGTGATCAGTTATGTCTGCCCTAATTGTCTAGAATGCTCTAAGAATGCTTTCTCAGCTGGTCTAAGCAACAAAAGAGCATACAAATAGTTTTGTGGAGTATTATTTTGGGTTCAGACAGGTTCACTCAACTGAGTGGTTTTTATCAAAGGCTTCTTTCATTCGGTGCAATTAACTACTAGTTTGCCTACCTGCTAAGTAATAATTTCTAACAGAGATAAAACATAAATTGGAATAATGATCTGTGCTACAACTCATAGAACATAACGAGGATTATAGATGTATTTGAGACACTACTTGTGGAGAGTACTAAAACAATTCAATAAAAAGTATGCCTGGAATACCATCGGAAACATTATAAAATATCGAGTTGATAAGGTAAAGAAGAAAATAATATCACTTTAAGCACCGAGAACGGCAAAAGAGCATGTTACCAAAAACTGGCGTTGGGGCAGATAAAACATATAAATCTAAATGGTTTGCCTACACCATTATGCAATTTTGATTGGACAAGTATAAACCAAGTTTGAAGTAATGAGAATTGAGCATTCGCCCGCCAGGTCTAAGCCAGCATTCAAGACAAGCTTTTGCTCAAATTTTCTCGCATTTACTGTTCTACAACTAGCTCTTTTGGTGTAAACGAGATAGTAGCAGTTTGTTCATTTGCAATAAACAAGCACAAAAGAATGCCCTTGCATCATATTCTTTTTTGTATGGTCCAAACACACCTTTACAGGCTTTTTAGTAGTTCTGAAATCCTGCTTTGATGATTAGTATTAGTTTTGAAAGTACTTCTCTGATAAAGAAATGCATAGACACTTTTGGGTGGATTTGACTAATGAATTTTCATGTTAATAAAGAGGCAATACTTAGTGATACAGTTGAGAGAAGATATGCATGCAAATCAAACAACATCCATATACTAATATGTTTATGTCTAGCTACTATAGAGTAGCTGATGATTCAAACCTGTCTTGTTAGATCTTTCACTGTTTTCTTATCTTCTTCCTTCTCAAGAGCATATTTTTTGGCTTCCATCCTCTCTTTCTTGAGTGTTGCTTGAATATCGCATAGCCTCATCTCCAGAGTCTCAAGCTGCAGGCGACTTTCAGAGACCACAGCAATCAGCTCATTCTTCTTTGCCTCTAGACTGTCCCTAGCCAACTCTAGGTCATGGTTTAACGTCTTGATCGTTGCATCCTGCCTCTCCACCTCACTTTTGTAGCGGTCCACTTCCTGGTTCAAGATGGACGAGGATTTCAATGCTAAGGATCCTGTTCTTCTAGAGTTGTTATTAGTAGAGAGACTCTTGTACCTCTCTACTTCACCCTTCATGAACGATACAAGTACTTCAAGATCTTCAGAAGACTCTTGTAAATCTCTTACTTTTGTCTGTAAATAACAAACAAAGAAAATAATATCAGTTTTTGTTAAATTTATGTACTAAATGTAAGTTAGTGAGAAAACCAAGATATTCAATTTTTATCAAATCCAAATCTTTTTTTACCAGCACAAATCAATTCAAAATTAAATATCATGATCTGTATCTTTTTTAATAGAATCTGAACAAAATACAAATGAAAATGTTTCAAATAAAATCATAATCATATTCATATTCATCAACTGTTTCCAGCCTATGGCTGGGTCAATTTAATAAAATGCCTCCATCTTACTCTATCTTTACATCATTCTACCTCCTTTAATCACTTATATCCTTCTCTTCTCACTTGTACACTTTCTATTAACTGCTCCTTCAATTTCTTTCTTGCTCTCATCACGGTCTTTTTCCTACATACTTTATCTCCATCATTCTCCTCGGTATTCTCTCCTTTTCCATCCTCATTACAAGACCATACCATACCAGACCATACTTCCTTACACTTCAAGGTCAGTTCTCTTCTCCATAGCAGGTCTCATATACACCTAAAGAACAACTCCCTCTGCTGCCCTCTTATTAGATCCTCTGCTCCGACCCTTAGCCCTAATCATGTTTCCAGGATATTCTACAATATGTACCTTTCTCAGCTCTACTCCATCCCAACTATAAATCTTTAATAGGCTTTATCTTCTGCAGCTCCCAACAATTTTTTCTTAGCCTGTTCTCATTCCACCTCTATATTTTGCATCTCATCCTTGGGCATAAAGTTTCTTGCCTTTTTATATACAGTTCTCTCTTCTCTTTATTTTTTAAGCCTCCCCACCCTTAACCTTCTTTCTTTTTTGCCTACTTTTTTCTTACATTCCCATTCCACTTTGTCTGCCACCAGTTAAATGTGGTCACTATCTAAAAACACACTTGGTATCACCTAACGTTTACAGTCTACCTTTTTATTTCCTTGTTCATAAGGACAAACCTATTACAAACCTTTGCTACCCATCCAAATGTATCTCATAGTTTTATGGCTTTCCCTTTTATTCTTGAGCCAGTTGTTCACCACCTTCATTCCATTCCATGCACACAATTGCAAATCAAATACCTATCAAGCTAACCTAATAAAAAATAATGTGATAAAATTATGTTTAGAAAATGAATACAATACAGTGTTCACAATCTACAGAAGTTTTTATGGTCACATCAAATAATGTGACTTGATCTATTAAAATGAAATTTAAATATTATCACATGACAGTTGAAATAATATTATTATTATTACATTGTTGATTCTATTTTAAAAAGAGACCAATCAATGTAGGTTTATTCAAAACTCGAAGTTTAAGATTCAAATTTTGAATTAAATCCCATCGATTCTGAATTTGGTATCAATCCAAATCCAATTAGAATCTTTTAAGTATTAAGATTCAAACAAATTATAGTGAGATTTGAATTCAGACTTGAGATTTCAAAGATTTGCACAACTTTATCTAACATGTAATAAACATTAAACACACACACACAAAATATATATATCCCTAAAAAAAAAAAGTTTGAAACAGTGGTGTGTGGTCAATTATGGGCAAAGGGAAGCAGTGAGGCTACAATAAAGGTGATCTGATAGGCCATAGTTTAATTAGAAACTCACACTGGTCCTTCCTTGTTTTTTTGGGGAATAAAGGAAGGGGGCGACACAAAATGTAAATTGAATAACACAAAATCATTGGTGATCTTAGAAATATTACATCATCATTAAATAATAGGTATTAAAATAATAATTCAAATTCAAATTCAAATAACACTAATGGTAAATTTAGGATTGCAGATATTTTGTCTTGGGTTGTGGCCTGCAAATAAGTTTGACCTTTGGCATTCCTTTTAATAGATTTGCAAATATTACTAATATCACTGAATCCGGATTTATTTTACAAGCCATTATCGTTAGTAAATAGTAAGGTCAACCATATAATTTCCAACAACCCAACATCGTGATGATTAATAAACTTTTCATAAAATTGAGTATTGAAATGTTAAAGTTTTTTTGTTGCTATACCTAAAGATGGAGTGGAATGGGTCTGCCTATTTAAATTATTTTATTTTTTTCGCCAAAGGACCAAAGAAAAACTATGCTTCAAAATATTACTTAAGATTTTTGACACAGGAACCTTCCTTTTCCACTGCTGCATTTGTGGATGCACCCATCATTCTACTTCTGTCCGCAGAGAAACAGAACCACTTCACTTGGAGGATCAAACAATCGTCATTATTCTTATAAAATAAAACTATACTTACTGTAAATTTGTGATAAATAAACTAGTTGTTAATATAATGCCCATAATTATATCTAGAAATAATAAATATTGCTAAAAACAACTTAAAAATAAGATGTTAACAATACACTAGATAAGATTACACATTAATCTTGAAAGTAAACTGAGCCATTACTCGCCTAGGAAAACGCTGCTTCCCTTTCCCCAATGAGGGCCGGAAACAAACAAATGACAGAATAAAGAGCGAGACCAGCTGGCTGGTCTTGTCAGTCTGAGAAAGAATTGCTTGCTTTAAGAAAGAAGAGCTGCTATCAAAACCACTATTAACTGTATCCTTGTTGGATAGGTTTCCAATTATAATATTTGGTTTTAACATTATTTTCCTCTTATTTTCTTTATTCCCTTTTTAATTTTAGGAAAGTGTTGCTTCCCTTGCTTCCATTGAATAAACACCACTGGTTTGAAATATGGTAAGAAACCTTAAGCAGATACTATCATACAGGGCAGACTCTTTTGGAAGTGCTATTCTCACCTTGAGCACCTCTATCTCCAGCCCAAGTTTAACAATCATCTCGTCTTTATCCTTTATCTGTTCTATGAAAGCTTCTCTATCATCCTTGCTAGTTCCTTGCTTGACCAAATGGAGCTCTGCTTGTAGCTGTTGCCTCTCAGAGTGGAACTGCACCTCTTTCACTCTCATTTCCTCCTGGAGACAAAATAATCAGAGTCCAGATGAATGCAAAAATATCTAGAAACAGATAACTGAGGTAGATATAGGATTATATTACTGAGATTGATATACTGAAGATATAAGGTCAGATTATTGAGGGAAATATCCTAAAGATATAGGGTCAGACTAATGAGGGTGGTAAAGAGTCAGATTATTGAGGGGAATATTGTGAGAATGTAGGGATAGATTGCTAGGAAAAATATTTGAAAAAATTAATGATTCATATATATATACATATAGATAGATATCCTAAAGATATAGGATTAGAGTACTATGGGATATCCTGTAGATTTAGGGCCGGATTATTTGGATAAATATATGACAAAAGTAAATGACGAAGATATCCAGATTACATTGGGAGATATCCTGAAGATATAGTTGCAGATTATTGAGGAAGATGGGGTCAAATTACTGGAACAGGAACCTGAATATATAGGGTTGGATTACCGAGGAAGATATCCTGAAAATGTAGGGCCGGATTGCTAAGGATTATATCATTAATATATAGGGTTGGATTACTGATGAAGATATCCTGAAGATGTAGGGCCAGATTGCTAAGGATAATATAATTAATATTTAGGGTTGGATTACTGAGAAAAATATTCTGAAGATATAGGGCCGGGTTACTGAAGAAGATATTCTGAAGATATAGAGCCGGATTACTAAGGATGATATCATGAATATATATAGGGCCAGATTGATGAAGATATTCTTAAGATATAGGGCCGGATTACTAAGGATGATATCATGAATATATAAGGTCAGATTGATGAAGATATTCTGAAGATATAGGGCCGGATTGCCTAGAAATATATTCTGAAGATATAGGGCCAGGTAGCTGAGGAAGATATCCTGAAGCTATGGGCGGAGTTCTGAATTTCTGAAGAAGATATTCTTAATATACAGGGCCAGATTACCAGGGAAGATATTCTGAAAATATAGGGCCAAATTACTGCGGAAGAATTTTTGAAGATATAGTGTTAGATGGCTAAGGGTGATATTCTAAAAATAGAGGGCTAGATTACTGAGTAAGATATCCTGAAGATACAGGGTCGGATTACTGAGTAATATTTACAAAAGAACAAAACCAATATTTTTTGTTGTAAATTGTTCTACCCTTCAGCAACCACTAATAAGTTGATTAAAGTATAGTTTCATTGTTTTTATCATGGTGTTTGGCAACATATTATGTCTTACTATCCTTACTATAATGTTATATTAGTTAAGAATCCCTTGTAGCCTCAATTAACATTTTACAAAATAGCATCCATTCCATTCAATCTTATATCGAGTTCACCCTCAACATTAGAATTATAAATTTACTCATGGGAAAATGATAAACTTGAAAATATAATACACAATTTGAGATGTAATGTATGTATTTTTTTTAACATATTATGTATATTATAATATATTAGATACAATCAACTTTCTTTATTTCTCCTCCATTAGTACTAGCTGACGACTTAGCAAATCTTATATTAATCACAGAGATTGTCCATATGACACTAGAGACAAAAAATAAATGTTCTTCCCCTTCCATTTTTAAACTATATTACAACTAAATAACTTTAAAAAAAATTGAGCAAATATAGTACTGAAACCAATGTATTCAAGGCCAAAACTAAAAGTAACAATAATTTTTAGAAAGTTAATGCATTAGTTTCAAAATGGAAAAGCCATAAATAATTCCAGATGCCCAGTAATGTAAATACTGGTATGAACAAAAATATTACCTATATTGTTTAATTCAAGTTTTATTAATTATGCGATTTGTAAAATAAATAGTTCTTTAAGTAGGCCTATGAATGTTAAAAAACTATTATTTATATTTGATTTAAATATGTAAATTAATTGAATTTGATTTGGTTGACATATTTTATCACAAATTTGTCATTAAAGTAGGTCAACATCTTTAGCTTAGGTAGAAGGACAAGGTGTTTCATGCTTGGGCAGTTTTCACTGACCAGTAAATAGCAGTCCAACCGAGGTATTAAGTAGGGTTGGACTGAGGAAACCTGACACTCTTGTTTAAAAATCCGGTAGGACTCGAGCAAACCTTGTGACGCTCGGGGGCAATAATTGTGGGAGGACTTTATTTATAATATAGTACCAATACTATTTTGTTAAGCATTCAAGTTGTATTCCAATTATAATTAACTTAATCAAGTGTAGTGTGTTAAATATACCATTCCTAATTCATGATATCAATAGTTTAAGGCATAGTTTATGATATATTAAATATCAATGAATTCACAATGCAATACGAGTTTAATCCTTTAGTAACTACCCTATTTTTCAATAATTTAACGGCCGAAAATAAGTTCTAAAAAAAAGGATCGTAACAGCATATTATTATTATTATCATTAATATCGATTTATTGATATTTTAGCCCCAGAACTAACTAAACACCAAACAATTTGACAATTTTGTCAAAACTAAATTCTTCTTGAGGTTAGTCGAGATAATCCTGGAGTATGGATAGAGAAGTGGAAGTCTGAAAGGAGTATTGTCAACTAGAGAAAAATATATTTGTTACAAAGTGAGGCGAGCCTCAAGAGTGAGAGGGAAATAAATAATATTTTCTCCATGCAAGTTTGATCAATATGGGATTTGTTTTTAACTTACAATAGTATACAAACATTTGGTATTTGTTTTTCTTAACTATTCAGAATACATTTGTGGGATACTTAGTCTACCCTGATGTTATGCCATTGATATATATTGACTTGTTACATTAAATTCTAAAATACCTATATATGTGACGAAGAAAAACCTGTCTCGTTTAGTTCGATTTTCCTGTTTTGGATGGTTGGGCTAGAACCCCAGCCAGGTGTACTGAATGATTTCTCACTCTCCCTCAAATAGATGCTTTCCTACAAATAATTTTTTCTCACCCCCCCTCACTAGTGTAAATATATAAATTCCAGGATATATTTTTTATTAAAATTTAAAATCTTTATATTATATGCTTATATACAGTTCAATTTTAATAGGCACCTAGAAAAGTTACTAGATCTATTTTCAAGTATTTATAAGTCATGTTATCTGCAGCAGTCAATTTTGAGGTTGTATCAAGACATATAAAATTACACTATTAAAATAGTAAATTGTTTTCAATTTTGGCTGCAAAAAAATATAAATTTGTCTTTATAATAGGTCCTGCCTTTTAAAATAAGATTGGACATACATTGCCAAACAATATTCCTTTTACAGTTATGAAATTTATTAAAAGATAGAGAAAGTTTGTTTGTAAAAAGCCTAACCAGCAAGCTGGAGGGGTTCCACAATGATGATGATGATGATGATGATGATGATGATGATGATGATGATGAACAATAGTTTTTTATTAAAAAAATTACCCACATGTAAAAATAATGTTTATAAATAAATGACACACAAATATTTAATAGCATATTTATAACATTTTAAAAGCTTAGTCACAAATAAAAGGAGTATTTAGGAATTAGAAAATATATTGAGACATACAAAACATTAAATAATTTTATTATAAAAACAAGCAACAAAGTTTCAATAGTTAAACATAAATAAATATATTAAATGATATGTATAAAAAAATATAATAAAGAGCTAAAATATCAACTTTAGCTTTACATGTGTGATTTAAATTCAAATGCTACAGTACAACTTTTAAATAAATAATGAATTAAATACAAACTCACATCCAATTAAAATAATAAAGCTTCTTTATTGTAAAACATTTATGGCCAGCTCCACCTCCAAAATAAATTTTCAAGACTAGATTTTTTAACACAGTAAAATATGTCTCTAAACATTAGTTGTAGATAGTTAACTCTTAGCGGTCCTCAGTGCCAGGAATCCCTCATTTGAGAGCCTGGACCTCCTGTGCGAAAACCTTGATGGCTGCCAGCCCCTCGCTAGCTGTGGGGACAATGTAGTTTGAGGGAAGAACAAATCCATGATAGCCTCGGTCCCGCAGCTCAATAGTGTATGTGTATTTGATCTTGGCTGAGCCCTTGGCCCAATCATCAGAACCCCCTAAAAAGAGATAAACAAAAAAGGGGTTAGTAATGCGGCCCAATGGCTAGTCATTTAGTAGAAAATGAATCTAGTTAATCAGCAAAAATATGTTTATCATAGACCTTCCCCCTCTCTCCATTATCAGCTCAACCATCCATCCAACAAGGCTTTTCCCTATGAATACAAAGCGAGGTTGACCAATTTATATTATACCATCCTATATACCATTAAAACTGTTCAAAGAGCATCTAGAACACGTCTAAAATAACCATACTATATTTTTTTCCCAAACTAAAGTAATAGTCGAATTAGTAGCTCATGTCAGTGTAGATGAATAGTATTACCGGAAGCTGCATAAAGTGTAGTAGCAGCTGATCCGACCGTGTAAGTGCTACCCCCGGCCTTGTACATGGCTTGCGCCGCCTTGCGCGCCACTCGGTCCAGATCTTTGTAGTCAGGTGGGACCACGCGGTCATACCCCCATGGGTACAGGATGTATTGACCATAACTGTGGAATGTCACATAGGCCTGTGGATAGATAAGAAGACTAAAGTTTGATGTTCATAGGAAACCTGTTATTTGTAAACTGAAAGCTTACATTGTCACAATAAGGCGAAGAAAAAAAATTACAATTGTATTTACATTATTAGTCTATATAAATAATAATGAGCGTATAGCCCAAATGGATAAGATAAAAATAAAAATAAAATATAATAATTCATCAGGATTATTGAAAGCTTTTGAAAACTTTTTAGATGAACTTTATAACTAATGAATCAAATATGACATATTTCTATAATGTTAAATTTTAGTTACTTTCAATCAAAGTTGGTGGTCGAAATTGGGCTTCATTATTACTACTAGCATGCATAGGTGTTTAGCATTTTTCTAATAGTTTAGGAATTTCAATTTACTGGTTTTTGAATTGCCAAGACTTGCTTGAATGGCCGCATGGTCTAAGGAGTCACTCGCCCAATAGACTAGACAAGATTGTTGATGACACAGAGGTCAAGGTTCAGATCCTAGTAAGGTGTAGTGAGTTTTTTTTCCCCTTAGTGATTTCCCACCAATGTGGGTACATTTCTGCTAACTTCCTAATTCTTACTCCAATAGTGTAACTGTATGTATATATATATATATATATATATATATGTAGCCCTGAAGTGTATTAAAATGCTGTATAATAAACAACAAAAAAATGCCAAAATTCAATTTTCTGGAATTTCTTCTGCATTTTATGATCCTGTACAATCTTAACTTTGTAATTCTATTAAAAGATTATAATTTTCTTCTCAATAATAGACCAAATTTTCGCCAGATAAGCTAGTGGTAGCACTGTACAATTCCTCAGAGTCCTTACCTTGATTTGGTCCTTCTTGGAGAGAACAAAGTTGGAGACGGCAGAGGTCTCGGGTTCTGAGAACCCTGAACTCCCTGCATAGATCTCCTTGCAGGGCTGATGGCTGGACCCCGCCCCACCCCACTTGTATGCAAAATTCCTGTTGAGGTCTACGCCAGCACAGCGACCACCTGAGTTACCATTGGAGCGGTTCTTACGCCAGAGCCGGTCTGTGCGGTGGGTATACTCATATCCATCTGGGTTTACAATAGGCAAAATGTACCAATCAACGTTCTGTACTGCATCACCGTGGGTATGGCGGTTCTCTGTCAGTTCATTGATGATGTAGGTGACTGTGGCAGGAGAGATCCACTCACGAGCATGAATACCTAGAAAACAAGCAGGATGAGGATGAAAAGCACCCATCAACATATATTGTTTGTTTAAGAGAGCAATATGAGAGTAAACTTTAAACAAATGACCTAAAGGGTCAGAGCCCAGCATACTAACATGCATTTAACTCTGCCTAGAGCATGTTGTTGCTACACACCTCCATCAACCCATATGGCTGGGCTGCCCGCCTTGTCAGAGGATATCTTGAGCACCTTGAGGGGCCTACCCTCCACAGAGTTTCCAATGGTCTGCACGCTGCAGAGCTTAGGGTACGACTGGGCTAGCCAATCCAGGTAGCCGTGTACATCCTGCATGCGGTGGTAAGACTGCCAGGTCATGCGGTGACCTGCATACATGCCAACACACATGATCTCATCAATACTCTATTCTTGGTGGAATTTTGAGACATAAAGTTTGCACAGGTGACTCAACAATTCTATCAATATTATAACAAATTATTTACATACAGTTTACTTATAAGTGACCACCTCTGTGCTCTAGTGGTCAGAGCTTCTGGCTATAGATCCAGAGGTCCTGGGTTTGATCCTTGGGGTTTCCAATTTTTATCTATGAAACAGTGGGTCTGGAAAGTGGTCAAACTCAGGTTCGCGAGGACAAATGAGATGCTACTTGAATAAAGAAGTAGCAGCTATAGTTTAAAAAACTGAGATTAACAGCCAGAAGGCTCCTTGTGCTGACCACATAGCACTCTATATCCACAAATGCTGGCACTATCATCACTAATAGCAGTGGCCACTCAGTCAGTATAGTTTACTTGCAGGCTCACACCATGGAGTCTTTTACTTATACATAGGTAGCACTGGATCAATAGAGTATAGGAATTTGTTGTGCATGCCATAGACTGAACTCATCAACTAGAGTAAATCATAGAGGTGAATCAACAACTTATTATTAATATCAAAAACCAATTAACATTATTCATGCATATTTTGATTTGTAAACTAATTTATGGCAATTCACAGCATTGATAATCAGCCTAGATACAGTACTAATAATATTCATTTTTTATACATAACATAACTAAAAAAAGTTAACATTCAACCATACAGTCTACAAAAAAACAAGTTATATTAAGACTTTTTCCAAGTTTACTTCGCAAAATAATTCCTTACGTTAAAAACATATTGTCAGGAATAAGGCTCAGCATTCAACTGAAAGTTGCGGGTTCATTTTTAGATTTGTTTAAGGTAAATAACATGTTGATAGCAAAAAAAAAATCTAATACCTTTAAATTTATATTTATATTAATAATGTTAATATCATTATAGGGTTCTTAAATAAATAGTAAATGTGTAAGTTGAATGGCATTATAAATGTACCAGAAAATTGTCAATTTATAATTATATTAATAAACTGCGCTAGTATAGAAATAAGTTGATCATAGGAGGAAAGTTAATTGCAACAATAGACTGCAAAAATAGCACTTTTAAGCTGTGGTTAACAAACTTCAATGGTTGAACTTAAAGCTGTGGTTAGTTAACTATAATAGTATGGCATGAAGCTGTGGTTAGAAAACTACAATAGTATAGCATGAAGCTGTTGCTAGAAAACTACAATAGTAGAGCTTGAAGCTGTTGCTAGAAAACTACAATAGTAGAGCTTGAAGCTGTTGCTAGAAAACTACAATAGTAGAGATTGAAGCTGTTGCTAGAAAACTACAATAGTAGAGCTTGAATCTGTTGCTAGAAAACTACAATAGTAGAGCTGGAAGCTGTTGCTAGAAAACTATAATAGTAGAGCTTGAAGCTGTTGCTAGAAAACTACAATAGTAGAGCTTGAAGCTGTCGTTAGTTAAACTAGAATATTAGAGCTTGAAGCTGTGGTTAGTAAACTAAATAGTAATATTTAAATCTATGGTTGGTTAACTGCAAAAGTAGAAATTGAATGTGTAGTTAGTAAATCACAATAGTAGAGCTTAACACTGTAGTTAGTAAACTAAATAGTAGAACTTTAATTTATGATAAGTTGACTACTAAAGTAGAACTTTAATGTGTAGTTAGTAAACTACAAAAGTAGCTTGAATCTGTGGCTAATAAACAAAGAAAGTATAGTACTTAAAGCTGTGATTAGTTAATGTCAAGCATGTTATGAAAACACTAAACCAATAGTCAATAGTAAGCTCTCAATCAACAGCCAATGACAAGCACTTGACATACAGCTAATAGAAAGCTAATGGCAAGCACTTGAACAACACCCAATGACCAGTAATCCAGCAACGGCTAGTGACGAGCACTTGACCAATAGCCAATGACCAGAAATGAACCAAAGCTGGTGACAAGCACCAGACCAATAGCCAATGACCATTTAGCAACCAACAGTGAATTACAAGCACTCGACCAAAAGCCAACTACAAGCACAGTCCACCCCTCACCCTTATCTATGAGCACATTGGAGACGTGCCAGCTAAAACCCTTCCTACGCCACCACCAACCTCTGCCTGAAACCAAAAGCATCCAAACCAAACTTCCCTTAAAAACATGAGCACAGCACTATGTTAAAGATATTCTTGATCAGGCAAGGTCAGGGGGAGATAGGAAAGAGGCTGCTCTAAACACAACTAGAACTCACAGCTAGTTTCTGCAAGATCATGCTGGAACCTTTACCTGAGACCTTTCTCAACCGGTATGTATATTTCTTCTATAAGTATGTGCTTTAAATATTTGGCTTAAGATAATATATTCTGCAAAGCATAGTCAATACCAAACAAAGGGTATAATTTTATATACTTAACACATATTAAGGTATGGGGACTGATTTGGATTAAGTATTAATTATCTCCTCAGTCAATCAACTATTTGGGGCAGGAGGGAATTGAGAGAGGAAGAGCCAACATTATTTAGGTTTGATAACCACACCTGTTTTCATGAATAATAAAATAATCTTCTTTTTGTAATCACTTTCCTAGCCCCTAGAACCCCCAGGTTAAAATGAACAGACATATAACCATGAAGGCGCTGTCCTACGTGAGCAAACAAACAGGAGTGGCACAGGCGAAGCGAAGTGGGGGAAAATATCAAATGCACTGTTAGCATGGAAGTGTCCTATGTAAAGGCAAAGTAATGCAGCAAGTGATGTGGCCGAGTTGCAACTTTGAGATAAAATATTTTGATATTTTCGTGCAAACCACGCACTGCGAGACTCACGGCTATTGCTCAGAGAATTCATACAGAGTGAGTGTTTATCTTCACAACTTCTGTTCTAGCATCCAAAGGAAGTGTTTATGTGTTTATTTTGGTTGGGTTGGATAATAAATTACATCTAGTTTGGTGAGAAAATGTCAGTGCTTTGAACAGGGGCGGCTTACCGGGGTGTCAGCTCGAGGGAGGCACCAAACAGAGCAGAAACCTAACCTTACATTACTTATGTATGATATGGAAATGATTCCCGAACCTCACTACTCCAAACATGACGTTGCCTGGATGTAATAGTGAATTTGCTAAGCTTAACATTCATTCATTTTTTGATACTTACATAAAATTTAACATAGTGGTACAGTTTTTATGTGTACAAAACATGTTATAGTAGTTTTGGTTGTAATCCTAATTATTTTTGTACAATCTCACAGTGAAGCGTTTGCCACCATTTATGGAGTTTCACCTTCAGATTATTTTCATGTCACACCTAGGTTACAATAGGTTTGGAGTTGCTAGATTTGACATAGGCGTAGGGAATCTATATTCATATATATATATGAATATAGATTGTATATATATATATATATACAATAGGTTACAATAGGTTACAATAGGTTTGGAGTTGCTAGATTTGACATAGGCGTAGGGAATCTCTATATATATATATATGAATATAGATTCCCTACGCCTATGTCAAATCTAGCAACTCCAAACCTATTGTAACCTATTGTAACCTATTGTGTATATATATGGGGGAGAGGTGTTCAAAACCATAAGTGTATGACATGATATTAAGACTTACGGTACTATTAAACTCTGAGAATTAAGAATATTGTCATTTTATACAATAGTTTTGGAACTTTATCTGTGTGAGAGGGGGAGGAGGGCCAAAAACAAAAAAAGTTTTTTTATGGACTTTCTACACTCCTCTCCCCCAATTAATGTTAGAAAATTTGATGCGCCTAAAACTATTTGACTAAGTCTTTGTTTAGAGAATTTTTGAAAAGCATATTCTTTTAACACCTATTCATAACAGTGCTTCCTCCAAATCTTTTGAAATTTGGATGCTTCTAGAGTATATTTGAAGTAGTCTTCCTTTGGCAAATTTTGAAAACTGTACGCCCCTAAAAGCTATTTTAATTTTTTTTAAATAAATTAGCTTACCTAGAATCTATTTGAAATGGTGCTTACCCAGAATATTTATGAAATTTGGAATGCCCTAATGTAGAATGTTTTTACCGGTTTTCTTATTTATTTTTAAATTTTAGATTCCTCATGGAGCTATTTTAATTGAACTTCCATCAACATTTTTTTTTTAAATTGGATGCCATTAGAAGCTATTAGGAATAGCCCTCACCTCCCCCCCCCCTCCCCCCTATAGTATCATGCCTATACTACATTAGGTTTAGAGTTGTTAATTTTGGGGATAATTTTCATACCATCTTATTGTTCCCAGTTTTATATAAGGGGGCACCAAAAAAGAAATCCCGTCCGGTCGCAAAATTTATCTCGGGCCACCCCTGGCTTTGCAATATGAAAAATAAAAACTAGCATAACCGATTGCTTGGGGATTGAGAGTGGTCCCAGCTTCCTGAAAGTATTAAAGCAGGCAAGTTTTTTTTCTTGTTTTTTTTAAAATTATGACATAATATTTCTACAGTTAAATCTTATCAGATTTGTAAATCTAAGCAATAGAGGTGTCTGGAAGAGCAGGAATTAATATCCCCTTTGCGTATGATCACTCACATAGGACAATACATAAGTGAAGGACAAAGACTCACTGGGTAACCCCAGAATTTCTATTGTAGACTTTGTGAAACACATGGCTAAATGGGAAAGTTGGACAAGACTACATATCTTGTGAAAAATTGCTAGAGTCAATTTTCTCTCTTGTTCATGGTATGTAGTACTGCCTCGTGACAGTTCAGACGTGTTGTGATGTTTGTACAAGTCTACAGCTCAACTACCCACCCCCTCATTTAAAAAAAAATGACATTGAGAAACCTTTCATAGTAGTGTCTATAAATTCAATGCTAAAAGTAGATTATGTTTAGAAAAGGAAGACATTTGATAACCCACCTAAAATAAACTCAAAATTAATCAGTACCAAACACTTTTAGGCCTAGTTGATTTATTACTAGGACATAAGTTGTACTCCTTGGTTTCTTGTTCATATCTCAAGCATTCTAGTTTCATTTGTTTCCATCCAGCTCTCAAAGCTCATCATAGCATGAGCAGTGTGTATCAGTTTTCATGTATCCAAGTAAAATAAGAAAAATTGACAATGTACAAACATTTAAAACAGTGTTGCCTAGAAGTAAAATACTTCATAAAGCAAGTTAAAAAATTAAAAAATAAAGCATGAATAATCAAGTTCACAACAAAAATATTTTATATCAAATTTGTAATTTTATTAAATGATTAAAATCAATTTAAAATTAAACTTAAAAGTGTACTTCGCTAATGTGGTGACACTCACCCTTAAGACTGAATCTTCTATGTGTTTAGCAAAGAATAATAAATAATAGCTTAACATATCTCTACTGGCTGATATAGAGCAACACAATAATATTGTTGATAACAACACAAACATAGAACATCTGTTATGTTTGTTTTTTTTCCTTTTCACCATCTTGTCTTACTTCTCATTCAAACAATGCACATTTTAACTACATTGATTGGGTGAGGGTGAAAATGATATAAATTAGAAAAAATGTACTTGCATTTGTGGAGAGGGATCCGACACCTTGGCTCAGCAGTCGGTAGCATGTTTGTCTACTGAGCTAAGGGTCTCAGGTTCGATTCCTGGCAAGGTCAAAAAATGTATCATTGGTGAAATGCGGGTTTACCCTTCCACAGTGATGAAGTAACAGCCGGGGACTGGATGTTGTGCCCGCCCTAGTCTTAAATAAAATTGTAAGGTATATGAAGCTACAACAGGCCTAGCAAACCGGTAGTGGAAAATATACTACTTGAATGGAAAAAACTGACCCAGGCCACAGGATGTAAACAGTAATGGATGTAAAAATGAAATGTGAGGGGGAAGATTGGAGAACCATTTAAGAAAAGTAACCCGTCAAGATTCTAACACAAACCTCCTTGTCACTGAAAAACCAGTTCAGATCAGCCTGACTTTTAGTCCTTGTGCCACTGATACAGATATGTTGTTAAGATGTCTGACGAACACAATAGTTGGGTGAAGTTTCCATGTATTTTATTGGTTCATATTGACATGTACCATTTAACGATGTTGATTTCAATTACTACTGTCTGTGAAAAATCAGCAATAACAAAAAAACTATTTTAAAGAAAGAGGTTTTGGAAAATTATTTCCATTTGTTGTTAAGATACAATTTTTGAAAAGATTGTGGTGATAACATAATATTAATATCTCCCAAAATATTTTCTAGTTTTAACACTCCATCACTTAGCAAATGATATATGCTGCGTAAAAGTTGAGCCTTCTCAAAATTGTATTGCATTGTAATAGTCTAGACGGTCCTAGTTATTAGAATGTTTAAAAGTAAGATTACTTACATTCCAACAACATAATTCATTTTTGCCAGAGTATAAGTGGTGGCAATTTACCAATTTAACTTGTGTTAAACTTTAATAAGAAGGGAGAAAACAAATTGGCTCAGTTAAAATCAACTGAGTCCAATGTAATTACACCTATTACAATCCAGCTTGATAACTGTTCCTCCAACTTGAAATTTGAACACATTAAAAGGGTACAGATAAGACATCAGTAACATTTGAATTTAAAACAAAACAATTGAAATATTTTTTATAACTATAAATCCAATCATCTCTCTACTGAAAATAGTAAATTATCAACCACTTTCTATTATAATTGGAAGGTAAAGTAAAGGTGGATAGAAACATATAAAAGGGGACGAACACAATATGGCTTTTACAACGAAAAGAAGAACACAGTTCACACTTGACATTGTCGCCACTGGACAAAGCGGAAATAGTTGCCTCTTAAAGAAAATCGATCGTCACCACCCAATCCCCCGACCTAAGCTTCATTCTATCAGAACTCATCAAGGAGGAATGTGAAACGCACAACACAACTTCCTAAAAGAGGAAACCAAAAAAACAGAAAAAAACTTTCTAAGGAATTGTTAAAGAGGCTTGCTGTAATATAATGCAAACACTGAATTAAACCAAAGGTCAATTATTGTAATGTTATAATCAGATCCAATTTAAAATACTAAATTATTTCAAGTAATGGATATTATATTTAAAAACAATTTATTTGTTCTCCAGTGAATCAAAGTACCTACTTAAAAATTTTCACCCGATTTATTTGCATGTTGTGAGATTGTCAACGTCAGGTGGCCAGGCTCTTGATCATCACAAGCCTTACAAGGTCTCCTTCACCAAGAGAGTTAAATTGTTCTAATCCCAAAAATAATGTCCACATAGGTTATTAGCAAGTAAAATACAATTACCAAAACCAGGTGCTATCAACAAATTTATAACAGGGTGGTGAAATACTAAAAAAAATATTGGTGAATCTGAACAATGACTCAGGTGAATGAGTGTGGGATTGTTGGAGAGAGGGTCTGTTATTGTTTTAATGGATCTAAGCTTGTTAGTTTTTATCAATTAGCGCCCATTTAATTGACAGTAATAAAGGCCTATTTGTTACGACTATTGATGAGCATTTTTCACTCATTTTATAAATGGTATAGTTTAGTTAAGTCTCACCCTCTGTGAGAGGTGAATATTACATTGACTCAAGGGGGACATCACACCCTAAGAC
>CABFVX010001150.1:37457-92126 GCA_902151425.1 Timema shepardi | reverse complement strand
ATATATATATATATATATATATATATATATATATATATCCCTGACGAGTAGTAAGACGAAGGAAAGTTAAGTTGATAGTGCAGTATAGGAGAATGTTCCTGGTTCGATGAACTGTACGCTACAAAGCTTTCTTCAATGGGGGAGGCCAAACAAGATCATTAGCCCGCCAGTAACTGCACAAACAAGGTAAAGGCACGAACAGAACTAGAAGGGCCAAGGTCGACTGTAACTCTGAAATATGCCTTATAAATAAATAAATGTGTGTGTGTCATTAACTTCATCTTCTTACTTAATTATTATTTTCGAATATATAGCAAAAATTGTCAACAATGACAACGTGAACTTATAACAACGTGAATTTATAAACAGCTGAAAACTGAACCAAAAATATCCCAATAAATTGTGAATAGCCTTAATCTGAAGACCGTTTAATTGGACCACCAATAAAAGCATGTTTCAAGAGCCACGCGAATAGGTGGGTGTTGGGCGGCGAGAGGTAAGGAGGGGCGGGGCAGAACGGGGCCAGCGCCCTCTGCTCACCAAACCGGTTGTCTGCGCGATGCGGGGCACACGGCAGACAAACCTTGATACACTGCCCCACATCCTGGCACGTGACCAATACACTGGCAACAAATCATCCACTACATTCATGTTCCTACTGGTGTCTTCACGCGAGATGGAACTACGCTTCTACCCACACCTTCAAGTAAGATAGACATACACTTCTACCCACACCTTTAGGAAGGATAGCTCTACACTTCTACTGACACCTTTACGTGGAATATATCTACACTTCTACTGACACCTTTACGTGGAATATATCTACACTTCTACTGACACCTTTACGTGGGATAGACCTATACTTCTACTTACACCCTCACGTGGGATAGACCTACACTTCTACTGACACCCTCACGTGGGATAGACCTACACTTCTACCCACACCTTCAAGAAGGATAGATCTACACTTATACTGAAACCCTCACGTAGGATAGACCTACACTTCTACTGACACCCTCACGTGGGATAGACCTACACTTCTACTGACCCTTCTAATAGGATAGACCTACATTTCAACCTACTCCTTCACATGGGATAGACCAACATTTCAACCTACAACTTTACGCGAGGTAAAACTATACTTGTACCTACACTTTCAAGTAGGAGATAATTGTACTCCTAACTACATTTATAATACATAAAATATAACCACCGCAGCATGTACGCGTACTCTTTAATGTTTCCATCCTGCATTTTCAAGATACGTTATCTTCCCCCTTCTGTATCGATAGGTGGTTCATGAGCTTAGTCTGATTACCTAATACATCCCCGGCTTAATCAATCTCTACTCCGTTTTTTTCGTGGGCGATTCTCGAGAAGATATGATGTATCCCATCATAAACTATTCTCGAAGTACTTCCAGCAAGTTCATTATTCGGCAGTTATAGTCTTCCTCTGATATGCAGGAGCGAACGATGCGGCAGCGTTTTCTTACTTTATTGTAGGATGTATCTCCATAGCTCTTTCCCGTTAACTAACAGTTCTGAAACATACGAGACGTAAGAACAATACTGGAAACTGGTCAAAACATTGACGAAAGCGGCAGTTTCCACTATGTTTATTACATCGATAAAGTCATCCTTTATTTTTCTAGCAAGCAAGCCAAGCGTCATTAATAGATTTTATTGGCAGGTTTTAACAGGCTTGAACTGTATATAGTATGCGTCCCATTATCGATTCGTATTAAATGCAGGCGTATCGATATGGTCTCGTCTCTAAATTTGATGATCTCCCCTTATTCAACAAGTCGTACTAAAAAGAGTCTATGACTCGTTTTGTTACCGTAAGGGAAATTATATTATTCAGGGCTTCCGCTATCCTATAACCTGGAGGGACGGTCATGCTGAGCTCGTTCATGATATGACTCGGGTCTCCGTTGACGTGAAATCCGCTGGCGAGAATGCATTCAACTCGGATCACGTTCACGTGTAGGATATTCATAGTTTTGTTTGAGATGTGCGTTTTATCTGCAATAATAACGACAGGGCTGAAACCTAGCAGAGTAGAACGTACCAGGTCAAGCAGAGTCAATCAGCTTATCACATGTGATATGTAACTCTTTAAGGCGGTGAGATTACCAATGATGGAGAGTTTCATATCACTCTAACTTCGACGGATGTATCAAGCTGATAAACTAATCTTATTTAGGGTTCTCTTCTTCCAGCAGGATATGCGGACAGTAACTATTGGTCAGAGTCGAACTCTGACCTGTCAACGTGTCATATAGTATGTGTTTACTAAGCTCTATCGTAACCATAAGTACTCAAGGAAAGATGGACAGAGACGACAGCAAAATACGGTACCGTATTCTTGATACCACGTATGATTAGAGATGGTAGGTATTTTCTGAGATATTGTTCAAGTTCGAGTGGAGGTCTTAGATCATCGAATTTGTCAAGGTATTCCGCACCTCTTTGGTGTTTTAACATGCCACCCAATGCGTATCCTTAACGCTATCGCTACCTAGATTGAAGATGGCACACACTTTCTTTCACGATGGTTCAGTAGGTAAGGCGTCTCTAATAAAAACTCTTCTAAAGAATGGATTTTTTTAAACGCTTTAGCACACTAGTGAAGATTTGTTTTGGTAAAGTCATCTAGGTGGCGTCTCGATTCCTTTTTTTGGTACGGACGTAGATGCATTCCTTTTTCCATAGCGATAGCCACTAGTGTACGATTATATCTCTCAGCCTCGCTCAATAGTTTCATGTTACCCTTGGCACTTTAATGGCTTTCGTAATTCCCGCAGTACCTCCCGTTACGTCTCCCAATTCAGCAATCAGAGGGAGAATAGGAAGGGACCCAATCCTCTCCTGCCTTTTCATGCGAAGTAAAGTAGTAGTACGCCATTTATTTCCACGCCGTCGACGGTGACATTCTTTCGTCAAGACTAGACCCCGTCTTGACTTTAGAATTATTCGTATTTGAAACAGGCCAAGCATCATATTTCTCACCCAGCTTCAAATAAGGTACTCTTTTCCAAGCTTTTCGATAAGTTCACGATCCGCGGTATAATATCCCAATATATCTTTAACTTTAAACATCAGAATCCCCTTGTTTCAAACGATTTGCCAGCTTTGTACATGGCCCCAGTAATGGTACCAGGTATATGAACCTTTAACGGCAGTTTATTGATCAGCTTATTTATTAGTCTATCTCTCTTTCATAGCTTCATGGGACCTACTGAATGGAATTCATATAGACATGTGCATTACATTATATAGTTATACGAGTTGACGCGGCTTGAGAAACATAGATATTCGTTACCCATCCACGATAACGATTAAGATGAGGGTAAAGCGTCTCAGAGAAAAGGTATGTTGCTGCCCGATAATCTTCGTTGCGGCATTTTCGAATTGCGGTAAAACAAACACACTATGATCAGCATGATAGAATAATCTAACGGATTACGGTCCAAGTATGTGTATATCTACTCTAAATCGTTGTACTAACCCAAATAACAACATTTATCTCAAGTCCTCTAACTCTTTGAAAGGTTAGGTTATTTTCCTTACTGTGGCAGCGAGGAGATAATCTTACCGCCGGAGTCGAAACTCGACTTTGTCTTCATTTTCGACGATGTCGCTTGCGATAAACAATATAAAATATAGATTTAGTTCAGTATGGGTAGGAAAAAAGGATATAGAGTCTGTAGTAAATACTGTATACATCTGTGTCAGACCTACTCTCGGATCGCTAAGCAGATTCTGAGATATAACTTTAACATCATTATCCTTTTCAGGATGGACAATGCCAACTTGATACATGCATATGAAGGCCACGTAAACAAGGATGTGACGTTCCAAAAGTTTAAGGTGTGTTCAATTTGCTGGAAGAACATGTACGAATATATATATTCTTGAGCAACAGTTATGAGATCGATAAGGGACGTTACCTATACAGGTTCAATATCTTTATCTTGCCCCATTAATACTAGCATAGACTCAGTATATGATAAGATATCAGGACGTCCATATCGAATTCTGAAATAGTCTCTACACGTATACATCCAACGGTGAGAAGGAAGATAGTCTGAATCTAAACCCTAAAGGATGTTACGATGCAAGCTCGAGGAGAATCATCAACAATTCAGATTTCACCTCATCTAAAGATGCCTGTAACAAGTATTACACCGCTGAGATGAATGCGAAACAATGTAACTAACAGATACCAGCTCTCAATACCACCAAGGATATTATCATAGGCCAGATGGAGTCACTGATTGAGAGTTCGGAGAAGGATTGAACTATGTTCGTCAACTTTGGAAGAAGTAGCAGACAAGGGATGGAAGAGGTATGTCTCTTCAGCAGGAAGATCATCTTAATAATATAAAAGCAGCGAAATATTCTTTATGTCCTAAGCTGCTCAAGATATAAGAGTCTTTCGTCATACAAAAGACCGTTGTGCGACATTTTTACGATACGATAACATGAGGGATCATGTCGGCAAAAGTGATGAAGGACGATTGGTTTTACGATGGAGAAGATTTAGTCTTACACAACATAGCTTTTTCCATATTTCTTTCATAATCAGCATCTAAAACCTATGTAGACCAAATGTGTTATTACGATCTCGTCTATATTTAATTAGATTTAAACCCGATCAGGAATAATACCAGATATTTCGAAATTGATTTAACTAACGAACATGGTTTTATGTTCAAGAGAGCAGGGATCGTTTCTACCATGGATATGAATTTGAAGAACGTTACCTGTTTATTGGACCCTAACCTATCAGATGGTCGCCTTTAGAACTTATCATAATCATCGCTAACGTTACATGTAGAGTTAGGGCTTACGTACGTCTAGGTATAGTACTTGGTAAATTAATCGCCGCACAAGACCTCCATTGCCTGCATCATGTCGATGAAAGTTTCGGATATCATCAAAGCGAGTAATATCATTAAACGAAAGTTAAAACAGCTAAGCAAATCACGACACGATTTTGATATCATCGCGAAATAGTCTCAACAGAGAGATTACATAAAAATCATTCCTTTCTTATCTTTATACGCCTCAAACTCGTTCCGATATAACCTACGGTGTACGTTGAGAGGGTTCCAGGACCAAACTCGGGAATACACATATCATGTTTGATGCAAGTGACAAGGCTGTGATTCTCAATAATATGGCAGTTCCTTATTACACCCGGGGACTTTTAGAATTACTCTTCAGAAAAGAGACCATGAATTATACCAAGGAGGATCTTAACGTGTACTTGGAAACGGACAACCACCTATTAAAGAACAAACCTTATGGTCGTTTCAAGTCAGGTTCGGGATCTAAGTATTTACGCATCATTGAATCTATGTTTCACGAGGAGAACGAACTTGAGGGGAAAGGTCCATACAAGGTGGAGAGAGGAAGAAGGATCGATTATACCTAATGGGACGATCATAACGATTTGGTCGATTGATTACGACTATTGCACGTATCGAGCGGGCCAGGTCATTCAACGCACGATAGCGAGATCATCTTAATTATTATTATTATTATTATTATTAGCACCGCGTCTTACTACCCGGTCGGGTTATACGCACTTACGCTAATGTGTAATGGTGGGGTGATTGTGAGATGAAATGAAGGACCTACAGTTTAACGTGGAATCCGAACCACGGTGGAGACCTGGCATTCCTCACGTTCACAAGATGTCTTGTCAGAGGTGAAGGAAGGGTTTGGTAATCAGATAAATCTTTGCCGGGACCGGGGATTGAACCCCGGCCGCCAGCATAGAAGTCTGACACCTTACCCCTAGACCGCCAGGTCACCGAGATCATCTTAATGATCTAAGAATCACGCGAGGCTGGAATCATCGTATAAACGTATTTATTATATCTAGGTTAACTCCATAATCATGTATGTCAAGTAGGATACTGCAAGTAAATTTCATCATCCCGCAAGACGTCGTTTTGCTAGAAGACATGTTAGCGTGCGATGATACCTTATTCTATATCGAATAAGAGATACAATTATCTTATCACCATCAGTGACGACTATTCCAAACGGGCTTGTGTTGTACCCATCAAGACTAGGACGGGAATAATGTTACCGCGGATATGATTCACGCCCTTCGACAGCTGATTGCAAACGGTTTATTTCTTGTAAGTCATCTACAAAGGGATAATGATACAGAGTTTTATAAGGCATATTTAAAAGCTCTAATGGCAAGCAAGAGGATAAATCATTATTAAATGTAGAGCCACGTCAAGGCTAGTGTCGTGGAACGATTCAACCAAAGGCTCAAGAACAAGATTTAGACGAGATTCACGGCTAAAGGATCATAAAGATGGATCGATACGCTACTAACTTTACTCTACGAATATAATTGAACAGTAAACTTTAACATCAAGATGAACCCAATGTACGTTTTGGATGGCAGACTTTTCCAAAACGTGTACCTGCACGCCAAAACGATAGATCCGCCACCGAGAACGTTTAAGGGTGGTGATATCGTTCGTATCAGTAAGCATTAGGATGTTTTCGCGAAGGGCTATACTGCAAATTGGTTCATGGAACAGTTCAAAATAAGTCAAGTCATCGAGACGAATCCTAGAATTTTTCTACTCTTAGATATGAGAGGTAAACCAATCACAGGATAATTTTACACCAAGGAGCTCGGTAAGACACCAAATTTGGGCGTGTATCTTGTGGAAACAATCATCGGACGGGCGGGAGTTATATCAGACGTAAAATGGCTAGGGTTTGACTCCACGCAGGGACAATATTGTCTAAGGAGGGACAGGCAAGTTCCTCCTACCTCTGAGTATATAAAGGCGAGGGTAGACGAGGCTAACATACTACATCGAGAAGGACGACAGGGGATACAGTGAATCATGACACTCGTCGTTTATCTGTCTGGGAAGCTATAATCCCTGTATGAAGTCAGTCCATGGAGGTCTTCTCCAAACCTGCCTTGTGTACAAGCTGAAGAGCTGTTATAGGCCCGAGATCCTTCATGTACAGCACATAAAGGAGCCGGGGGAGGGCCTGCTTGATGAAGATTCTTTCTGCGAGGGGTCGAACTTAAAACGTATGTAGTTAAAGGGAGAAAAGGATGAAGAAGAAGAGTACGTGGCTGAAAAACCCAACATCATTGAGCTTGATGGTGTGGGGAAAGTTCTACTATACTGTAGGAACTTTTGTCGGGAAGTTATAAACCGTTATATATATATTCTCTCTCGCACGACATTGAAAGTTTTCGGAAGGCCCCACCAACACTACCCCTACCAGGCTCTCAGGCGCTACCACATAAAAAGTTTAAAAAGTTCTTATGTATCACCTCCTAGATACGTTAGGCCAAGTTGTGAAGCGTTAAAACTGTTTATAACTTCCGGAATAAAGTTCCTCTCACCTAGTAGAACTTTCCCCACACTATCAATCTCAATGATGTTGGGTTTTTTATGTGTGTGTATGTGTGTTTGTATACACACACACATCAAAAACAATATTTTTTATGTAAATGAAAGAGCCTATCTATTTATGAAGATACAAAATAAATGCATCTCGAGATTGTAAATTATTTATTTGAACACAGTGATCTTAAATATTTTATTTAATCTTAGCCTAGTAACAGGATGTTTTGTCAGATACTACTACTAGATAGGAGAATAGGCAGAAAGAGATATTTTGCAGTTGACAATAATTACGTTAGTTATTTAACGTTGGCCTAATAATGGGTGTATCGACTATGAGGAGTAAAGGAAGCAAGATGCCAGAAGCGGAAGGAAAGGAGATCAAGAATAAGGGCAAGGAGGGCACAGCTCAGGTAGGGCTGATAAAAAAAAAGGAGGGGATACAGTTAATTGATCAGGGAACCTAGTAGGGACTAGCCTGGTAGAGACTTCATACACTACCCCTATGCCCTACTAATTGTACACAGGTAGTTTTTCTATAAGAAAGTGGGGGTAAGGGGCGAAAATTCCAGGATTTGTCTTTAGAGTAAGCTTTTATGTTAACTAATGAGCTAAACTACTAACAACCTCTTCACATTGTAGAGAGTTATACTTCTACTGACACCTTCACGTGGGATTTACTTATAATTCTAATGAAAATTTCACGTGTGATGTATCTAAAATTCTAATGACATCTTCAAGTGGGATGGACATACACCACTAACTACACCTTCACATAAGATGGACCTACACTTCTAACTATATCTTCAAGTGGGATGGACATACACCTCTAACTACACCTTCACATAAGATGGACCTACACTTCTAACTATATCTTCAAGTGGGATGGCTATACACCTCTAACTACACCTTCACATAAGATGGACCTACACATCACCTACACCTTCATGTGGGATGGAACTACACCTCTAACTACACCTTCACTTGGGATGGACTTATATTTTTAACTACAACTTCATGTGGGACAAACCTTCACTTCTACCAACACCTTCACATTGGAAAAAGCTTCACTTCTACCTACATTTTTACATGATCTAATACTTGACTTCCACCTACACCTTCATGTTGGATAGAACTACACTGCTAAGTACATCTTCCCGTGTGGTGGAACTAGACTTCTATTTCCACCTACACCTTCATGTGGGATGGACCCACACTTGTACCTACACCTTCACATATGATAGGATTGGGGTGGGATTCTACTTGTGTTTTCACACTGGATGACCTAAATGAAAAGTAAATTATCTCTCCTTGGTGGATACTTGTGACATAGTTAAACATTATTTAGTTTGAGAGGTCGAGGTCATAACTCCAGCTGGATCACTAGATGAGCTTGACATGATGGGGGCTTCCGTCAAAAGATCATAAAGCCAGTACTCATGGGGGCCTCCATCATTTTCTGTACCATGCAACGACTGACGCCTACTGTCCCTCTGTTGGCAGCTCTGCTCCGAATGTTGAGCGCCAGTGCTCTGGAAGATGGTGACACTGAAGAGACCGTGGTGTCTTACAAGGGCTACCAACTTATCAGGGTTTTTCCAATGTGCGTAATATTGTATTACCTTTCTTTTTCTTTTCTACTATACATAACAAAAACTAATGTGATGAAGATGTTTGTGTGTTAGAGTGATAGATCTAGAGCTAAAATACAGGTGTTTATGTTGGTAATACTTAGGACCAAAATTCTTATTCGAGGTGTATTCACCTTCAAAATAATATAGTAAAAAGTGCTGTCATGTTTCAACAATAGTGTTTAAATAAAGTACAATTGTATTCACCAATTATGACTGGAATACATCAATATTATTACTGTATTCAGGTAGTACAACCTTGTTTGCATACTAGTGTCCTCAATAATAAAATAAATAAAATTGTGGGTAAACTTGTAGACAAGTGCCAATGAAGTGTGATTACATGTTTGTCAGATTAGGTAAGGCTGGTTTTTTTGGGTAGATTTTGAGATATGATTAAGTTAGTTTAATCTAATTAGGGTTAAATTGGGTAAATTGTGCAATATAATATTATTTAAATAATAGGTATTGGATACCTACAATCAAATGTACATTTAGCTCAACTTTTATAATTTAAATCTAGATTAAGTGTTTGATTTATATGAACCTATATTACAAAATAAAATATAGAACATAATTTTCTAAAGTGAAGGTATAATTATAAATAATATAATTTATCCTAAGATAGAAAATAGTCCCTTATATTTGTAGAAGCCCGTGAGTTGTTTAGATAACTCATATATTAATAATACTATATTCCCACTTGTGTAGAGAAAGAATGAGAAAACCATCATCAGTACATCCAGCTGAGATTTTAACCTAAAGTTACCAGTCATCTGCAAATCAGCTCATGCTCAGCAAACTACATGCTCACCAAAGTAGTTTAGAAAAAATTTATAGGTTTGTTTCATTCTCAGGGATGGACCTCAGGTGGATCTGGTCCGATCCTTGGTTGACAAAGAGGAACAAGTCACTTTGTGGTCCAGGCACTTTGCACCAAGCAGAGGCGTGGACACATACAGGAGGAACCAGAGCTCCGCGGCGGACCTGCTGACTTCTCCTCGAGTCAAGGGAACTGTGGTGGACTACCTTGATACCCACCACATAGCCCACCTGGTGCTGATACAGGACTTACAGGTGACATTCAGGACTACCTTGATACCCATCACTTGTTTGCAACATGCAACAGAGGATTAGCGTATCTATGAACAATACATCACACTTTACACCCCCTTCTCCCTACCGTCCCCCAATTGGTTCTCTTCTTTCCTTCACTTGAGAGCATGTTGTTATCGTGACTTGGCCAAAGAAAGAAGAAAGATTCTAGGCAGTCAGTACTTGTTGTAAGAGCGACTGTGTTAGAAAAGATCTTTATGTACATGAAATACCCTTTAGCGATCTTTGAAATAAAGACAAGCCCCGCTATTTGTGCTCTTGTTATACATATATTCACACAGATGCAAATTTTGATTGGTGAGGAGAAATGGTGCAATGGTGAAAGGAAACTGTGCGTGTCACTTGTTGAATGATAGATGGAAACAAGTGCGAACTCCCTCATTTGTCAAAATGCTCTGTGCACACCTCTTCACGCGTGTCATCCCCACCCTTTGCTGCTCAGTGCTATATGCAAGCTCTTTCAACAATGTAATAACAAAGTTTCAGGCAGTATATTTTTCTTGTGCTTGTGTGGTTTTCTAGTACACCAAATGTCAGGAAAACACAGAGAATGTGATTCAAAGAATGTGAAAAGTGGTATATTTGTGAAAAGATTATGGAAATCACATTAACTAGAAGTGAAATTAGAAATTCTGAATAGGTTTGATAAAGGTGAAAGTAACAGTGACATTCAACATGTCACGGGACTGAGTGAGTTGATGGTAAGAACTATTCGTGCTAATGGTGAATCAATTCATAAAAGTGTGCAATCTTCTACGAATCTTAGTGTAACTAGAGTGACTAAATTATGGTAGGGTTGCATGAAGAAAATTGAGAAAAGGCCAACCAAATGGATAGAACATCACAACCAGCACAACATGCCACTCTCCAGAGCTGTTATTCAAGAGAAGGCAAAGAGTCTGTATGAAGATCAAACAAAAGATGCTGAAAAACCAGCATCTTTTTAAGATAGTTCAGGTTGGTATGATCATTGCAAAAATTGACATAACCTCCACAATTTAAAATTGACTGGGGAGGCGGCTGCCGCATACCATGTTGCAGGTGAGACATTTAAACAAATCATATTCAAACAAGTCATTGTAGAGGGGGGACATACACCAAAGCAGGTGTTTATAATCTTATGAAACTGGCCTGTTTGGAAACGAATGCCAAGTTGCACATTTATTTTTGTTGAAGAAAAAACATCATATAGTTTCAAGGTGGCCAAGGACCACTGCACACATCTTTTTGGAGGAAACACCTGTGGGCAGTGGCGGAGAATAGACCTCTGCAGGCCTGCTAGTGTAGGGGTTGAGCGTAAAAGTACTGCTGCATTGCAAGGGTTGGGGAAAATATTCATTACTTGTACATTTTTGCTTAAGATAATGTAAATATCAAATTAATCCATAATTACTTTTAAATTAAATTGAGACAGAGAATTGCTGAACAGCACTGTTTTTTTATGAATAACATACAAAATCTAAAATTAACTATTTTGTAACATCAATAGTAGCACATAAATCATTCCCTTTGATAATATACATATGTAGGTTGAGTAGTCTGTGTTTTTAGAACCATAGGCAGCAAGTCTTCTCAGAAGCAACAGCGTAGGCCAATACTAAGAATATTATCCTTTTCTGTCATCATTTTCCATGCCCTTCTTAAGTTGTTTCTCAGAAGTAATCTACAGGTTGACTAAAAAGGTGTTTGCCAAAAATAGTATGCTGATGGAAACTATTTAGTTGTTTGGAATTAAGTTAAACTATGAAGTTAAAAGGACCTAATTAGTTTGAAGTTTTTTTGAAAAAGTGGTAATTTATTAAACATGTTTATTTTTAATTTAAAACAATTTTCTTTGAGCCAAGACTTAGCTTAGTTTTTATATTTTTAATGTTAGTGGCTAGTTTAAAAATGTTAAACCCAAGCCCACAATTACTAGTAAAAAAACCCTTCTAAATAGTAAATAGCCTATAGAGGTATATATAGTCCAAAAATGTTCTCACCTCACCACAAGTTTTAGGTGCAGGCAGGGATTGGGTAAAACATAAATATCCGCTCCTACTTTCAGGGATCACAAGATACAGCTCCTCATATCTACCATTCAGAAAATAATCGGGCATTAAAAGATTATGTTAAAACCAGATTGCCTGTTATATGGAGATCTATTAAAAAATGACAAATGGCATCTATAATTTTCTGTATTTTTCCTGAGATCTTCAGGATGAGTTGAAAGCCTATTGTAAGAGGGAAAAAATCCTTTTAAATTATTATTATCTTATTTGACAAGGTTGTTAGTCATCCTCCTGCTGTTGTGAAGTTAAATGAAAATATGAAGGTTTTATTTCTTCCTATCAACATCACATCTATAGTTCAGCCCATGGACCAAGGAGTGATCGCAGCTTTTGAGAGCTATTATCTTCACAGAACCTTCTCAATGCTTATCAAACAGTGTGATACAGACGATAAACTTACCATTAAGAAGTTTTGGCACCAGTTTAACATTAAGATTGCGATCAATACCATTCGCGAGGTCTGGAATGAAATCACTCTGCAATGTATAAGCAGTGTATGGAAGAATCTATGGTCTGAAGCTGTATCAAGCATTCCAAATGTTGCAGTGGAGAATGAGCTTAGTAGCACGAGGAGAAAGTTGTAGACACGGCACAACAGATTGGATTATCAGATGTTGATGAAGAAACCATATGTGAGCTCCTAGCCTCTCATAAAGAGGATCTGACAAACGAAGATCTTATGGCTATCGAATTAGAAAATATTAGAGAGTAATCAGAATTGTGTCCAGAAAAAGTAGAGTCTCTGAGAACCCTTACAACAAAAGTTATGTCAAAGGCCTACAAATTGATCGACTCAGCAATAGATATTATCGATGAACACGACCCTGACTTATTGAGAAATTCTAAAGTGAGGAGGGAAGTAGAGAATGTGCTGAAATGTTGCAAAGATCTTTATAGTAAAGAATTAAAAGTGACAACTCATCCTCTATTAAAGCGTTCATTACTAAACAACAAGGCATTTCAACTGATGGCCGCAAACCTGCTGACTCATTGTCTCCAACTATATGTTCCACATCTTCTGGGAATTCTGCTCGTTCATTTTTAGCTCCAAGGGGAAGACAGCTGCCTACACTTTCGCCAGAATCATCCGACAATGATTAATAGGATGCTTGATATAATACATGATAAAAACATTATAGTTCTTTATTTCTTTTTCTTAGGTTTACTTTAGTTGTTTCTATGTTTATATTCAATAAACATTTCTTGATTTTTATTAAATGATATCTGTACCTAATAAGCATGGCAAAATTTATTATCAACATTGTTGTAATTAAGAATTAGCTGCAAATTATTGAATAAATTGGAACATAATCCATATTCTTACATGTTTAAAGAGATTTCCATTTTATGGGGAATCGGTATCTGCGGTGATTCTTGGGAACGCATCTGCCATGTATAATGGAGTTTGCTTGTACATAGATTATTTATTCGAAATTCAGTTCCAGCTGTTCGTCCAGCATTTTAATAAGATTTAAAATATTTAGCCGTTCTTTGAATATGTTTGTACAATCCTACTTGTCAGGGAATCTTCTTGGTAATTTGTTTGCTCCTGAGATATGAATCTGGCAATTTGAAAAATGTTATAGACAAATGTTTGAATAAGAAAAACATTAAAAGTTTTAAGAATAAAAGAGCATGTATGAATTGGTTGATGGATGTTGTTGAAGGGAAGGGAGTACGCAAGGATAAGGATGTGTGGAGAAAATTAGTGATGATGGATTAAGTATGAAGTAGTTGTTTTTTTATCTACATGCACAGTTTTGTCCTTAATCATTAAAGGAACGGCGTGATTATGTATGTATATATGTTAATATTATATTCACACAGACTTTAATTGGTTGTATATTAGAACCATCCTTGCAAGTTATATTGTGATAGAATTAAACATAATGTGACTGCCCTATGGGGTAGAGGCCCAATATTATTTTAATATGAACAGGATATTTTGTTTTGTATTTAAATTCCAAAATTATTAGATTATAATGAGGTTCTCAGGAAATCCTGTAAATCTACACCGTGATTAATAACATTAATATTATGTCCAGTAAACATATTTTCAATTACGTTGGCCTTTTATTTGAGAAGGTTAGCAACATCTTGGGGGTTGAGTTTTTAATAATCAGATGGAAGCTAAATTCCCATCTCTTGCTATTTTACTGCCAGGTAAGTTGCACAGTTTAGCATAGATAGAGTAGATATAAATAACAAATATTAAGTCCAATTGCAATGCCTAACATTGTATGAAGCTAACTCATTTGTAATTCGGGCAAATTAATTTTTTTCTTGACTATTGAGGAAGCGATTTTACTTCCCAAACGAGCATTACCAATATTTTATACAATCATTCAAAATTTAAAAAAAGAATTATCATCAAATGCAGATGCAGATGGCATATAAATTTCATTTTGGGATTTTCAAATTCCTAATTTGTGGGTTTAGCCTTGATTTTTAGGATTCTACTCAAGCCTAATATTTATTTAACCTCTAAGGCATGTGAATTTGGTAGATTTGCTAGGTAGCTTTATATAAACCATGGATATTATGTTTCTAGACAGCCATTGAGAGTGAAAACCCTCCAATGGAGCCAGAGGATGAGGAGTGGGAGAACAGGGGGGGCCACCGGCTCTCATGGACCAGATACCACCGGCATAAAGGTACTGACATCTCTCCCACACTTACATACCAGTTCTTATTATGATGTTGTGCCAGTTATGACTGAGCAAGCTAGCTTATTTAATCTAATAGAAGAGGATGAGAATGGTGAATAGAGATAATACCAGCTTCAGTGACCACATGGTCTAAGGCGCTACTCTCACAATAGATTAGACGGCAGATAATGGGGAGATCGAGGTTTGAATCTTGATCAAATGTACTGAGGGTAGTTATTCCAAAATTATTTTCCCCTTTACCTCCATGCAAATGTGGGTACACTTCTTCTAAATATAGCCTTCCTTATCCCTAAAACCACTAACGTAATTAGTACATAAGTGTATAGCCTAAATGGGTAGTAATATGCGATGATAAAGAAAATTTATGCTAGTACTGCCTTTCAATGAAGTCACTATATTATGTGTGTACTCAACTTATTTGCTAGATGAATAGGTCTCCACAAATACGAAGATTCAAGAGCAAACCCTGTGGAAACCACTGTGTCTCGGTGCACACCTTCAGCCTTCACTTTCTTCATTGTTTCAGACATTGACAGTTACTTGGATTATCTCGCCAATACCTACACTGACATCTGCCAGACAGAAATCATCGGCAAGTCTTCTCAAGGTCGTGATCTCAAACTTCTCAAGGTGTCAACAGGGGGAAAGGGGAAACCGGCCATCTGGATCGATGGTGGTATGACTCAAATTGTGTACTTTAGTTTGGTAACTACAACACCCTCTTCACTGTCTCTGAGGATCATACAATGCTTGTCTACCACAAGTTTTAAAAATTGATGTATTTGAACTTTGTTAACACTCAATACTTATTTTACATGTTCTGTAACTCACTTCTCATGTTTAAGCCAGTGCTTCCTAACTTTTTTTTATAACAAACTTTTGTGACCAATCTAGATGAACATAATGGGGAAACTTTTTGCAGCCCATTAAAAATTGGATCGCAGCTACAGTTTGGGAACCAATGATTTAGGCTATCAGTATATTTACAATAATAGCCTGGTTAGGCCTATAAAGAAGATGAAATTGAGGAAATTCACCTGCAATTATGTGGAGAAAAACAGGAAACCACTTAGGATAAACCTCATTGGCACACCTGGCTGAGATTCAACCTCCTAACCTCCTCATCATCAGATAACAAAACTATATGAGACCGACACCTTAGTTGATGTGTCCACCAATTTGGGTGTATCCTTAACTTTTAGTGTTGTGTGAACACAGGTATTCATGCTCGGGAGTGGATCTCCCCTGCAACAGTCACTTACATCCTTCTGCACCTTGTGGAGTTCCGTGATCAGCACTCAGAGCTGCTGGATTCTGTCGACTGGTACATCTTGCCGTTGGCTAACCCTGATGGATATGAGTATTCACACTCCACGGACAGGCTTTGGCGTAAGACTCGGTCTCGGGTCGGCGGCTCTAGGAGGGGTGCAGGCTGCTATGGAGTGGACCCCAACAGGAACTGGGATTTTCATTGGGCTCCAGGTAATGATGGGCATAATTGAATGAATATAATTGAATAATTTGATAACTTTGAATATTCAATTTCAAAATGATTTGAATGAAAACAGTAGCATGATGTGACCTGGCCAGTTAATTTGCTTAACACTCCCGTGCCAATGCTGAGGAAATTCAACCTTATGACTTGAATGTTTACCAGGCTATTTTAATACAAAATGTCTGTTCCTGTTAGGTTCATTTTCAATAGTCACCTTTGCTACGCAATAACTGGACCTAACACTTTCAAATAATTCTTAGGCTATTTTAATACCAAGTATAGGTGGCTGTACAGTTCACAATTGTAAAGCAGCCAGAAAATTATTTGAATGAAAATTACAAAAAAAAAGTAACTATTTTTCTACATTATACTTTTTTTTCTGTTGTGCTTTTGGATTTTGGCATTCTTGTTTTGAATAGTCCACATTATTATTAAGTAAAATATTAGTTTGTTGCACTATTGAAACAATTTGTTTTTTTCCAATCCTCCAATTGTTTTTAGAAGGCAATTTTAATAAAGGGAGTAAGGGGGTTGAAAAGACTCACAATCGCAAATGAATAGACAATAGATTACACTAGTTTTTAAAAGTGTTTTAGCAAGTTTAAATTAAAAGCTCACCCTTTTAGGTATGATGATGATGATGATGGGTAAATCTCAAGTTTGTATTTAGAAAATGTTTGAGTGTCAATTATTTCAAACATGAAGGAAAATATTTTCTTATATTTTGTTATTTAGTTATTTTTATGCAAAAGTATGTTTATTTATGGTGAGGTAACTGTGTGATATTCTTAAAATGCATGGTATTTTGTTGCAAGTGTACTTTGCTCCTTTGACACCACAAGTTACTTAATACAAGACAAGGGTTGATAAGCTGAAAAGGAATGCGAGGAGGAGGAAGGGGAAAGCCATGAAAAAATATTTAAGACAAAGCAAAAGTAGTAAAACTACTAACTAGTAGTAGTCTAGTAATGGCTAGCACTATTCAGATTATAATCATATTTTCACTACTTTTCAAAATGATTTAAAAGATTTATTTGATTCTTTGAAAAATAATCAAATTACTATTTTATTTTTTAAATTGTTCTTTTATGCCCCTCTATAGCTTCAGGTGACCCCTCACAAGACATTTTATATCAAACAAGGAAATTTTGTTAAACAAACTTTTTTGAGTGTTGTCTATTTAGTAATTATTTTAATAGCAAAGGAGCTACTAATGTCCAACAAATCTCCACTTAACATATAATCGAGACTCAATCATCAGTTCAGTGAAGACTTGTAAAGTTAGTAAGCCAATATGTAACACACATCTTAAAACTGTGTTTATGACATAACTTCATTCTCAAGTTATTAAAACTTGGGACTATAGATAGAGCAAACTTCCTTTGTTTCAAATCTGAAAATTCATTCTATATATAAATCAATTTATTAAGCTTTAGTGAGCTACCAAGTGTAAAAATAAATATTAATAAAAATCGTTGTTACTGGTTGAAGACACGAGTTATTCTTGTTCAGAAAATAGTGCAACATTTCACCAAGCTTAACCACGGCTGAGCTCCTTTGATATAACCAGGCAACCACCTCAACTAGTGATAACTTATGACAGTTCTAGACCTGATGTTGCAGGAAGCCCGAGTGACTCATGCCGTGAGGACTTTTCTGGTCCCCGGGCCTTTTCGGAGCCTGAGACACGGGCCATGTCAGAGTTTATTCTGTCTCGGCAGGTAGAGATAAAAGTATACCTCACGGTGCACTCATACTCTCAGATGTGGCTGGTCCCCTGGGGATACAAGGAGGAGAAGCCCCGGGACTACTATGACATGTACACTCTGGCAGAGAAGGGAGTGGAGGCCTTGGAGGCTATCAGAGGTACTGACTACCTGCTGGGAACAGCCGCAGAACTGTTATACACGGCCCCAGGTGAGTTTAAATAAGGGTGTTAAGGAAAGGAAAGTTGTTATTCTTACCATAAGTAGTTAATGTGCACTTCCTAAACACAGGGACCCAACTCATTAAACAACAACACTTAACATCCAATGGTAAGGAATATTGATTGTAACAAAAATAACTACACAAGAATGTTATCACTTTTAAATATTCTAAGATAAAAGACTGATATTGCTGGATTAGTGTCATTAAATATGCCTGGCATAGAGAATGAGAAATGGAGAGCAAAAGAAGGCAATACATCTCTGTAAATATTTCATGATAGTAATTAGCTGATAATTACTTACCTGTAAACTTTCTTGTAAAATATTATGTTTCCTCTTCTAAAAGATGATTCCTTGTGACTTGTGATCCATAGTAAGCTGTTCTGCAGTGTGAGTAAGCTGTAAAAGGTGTGTTGTACGCGTAGCTAATTTACAACCTAAGCCAAATTATAAATTTAACAAATTTCTCAGATTTCTAAAAATTGTAGACCTAGAAAGATGTTTATTCATATTTGTCCCAAATGATGAGTACACAGAATATTCTTTACTTTTTGAAGTTATATGCCAGAAAAATACTATATATTTATCTCATAAATATTTCATTTTACAGGTGGGTCTGATGACTGGGCTAAAGGCGTTGCAGGTATCAAGTACTCATACAGCATTGAGCTACCAGACACCGGGGACTACGGCTTTGTGCTGCCAGCCAATCAGATAGAGCCTGTTGGTCAAGAGACCTGGGCTGCTGTCAAGGCCATTGCCACACACTTTGCTGATGGACACAACTGATCTCTAATGAGATTATTGTATGCACAGAAAATTAAATATCTCGTATGAGTTGCGTAAGGTGTTTTGACCGGCCCCTCAGCTAACAATATATCAAGAAAAAGTAGTAAATTATAGATGGGACTGTTAGATCTTCAAAACATATATGATTAAAAAGAATAAATATAACCTCTAATCTAAATGCTTTGGACTCAAATCAAAATTATTTTGCAATTTTTATAATCAATTAGTTATACTTGGATGATTGGTAAAGAACAATATTTTAGTTTTACTGTTTGAAAAATAAATTATAGAAGATAGTAACAAAGTAACAAAATAATTACAAGATTGTATAAAAGTATTTAATTCATTACAAAAAATTCCTTTTTGTCTTTTATAATGGGTTATTAAGAAATCCAACTCATTTGAAATGTTAATTTCCCAAACCAAAACAAACTAAGTCTTATTTGATTTTGTTTGGATTTTTATTTTTTATTTTATATATATTACTAAAATTGTAAATTTTTAAAAACTCTCGGATTGAAACTTTAATTTGAGATTAGAAAGAAAATTTTATATAAGGACTCAACCCATTTCTATAAAACTCTTTCATCGATGTGCCTCAAAAATGTACTCCTACTGTGCTTTGAATTAAATTATCGGAAAACACAGTTGAATGGTGCTTGCAAATATTGATTGCAGTACAATATGTGAAAACAGAAATTAAATCAAACTCTGTAAAACCTCTGAAAATAGGTTCATCCTTGTGGATATATAATTAGTCTTGGGTGTCTAATAATATGGGTAGTATTAATGTTATTTATAAGCAAAGTAATAATCTTTGTATAAATTATTTTAAGGGGGAAGAGGGACAGTGGCATATCTTCTATGTGTGCTAGACAAGTGCCATTACACCTTTTCCCAAAGGAAAATAAAAGTAAAATTATCACTCATTAAAATATTTATCTTCTAATGTCCTACTTGCAGACCACACACAACAGGATACATAATTCGATTCTCGCCTAGATGTAGTTAGTGGCTGTGGGGTGTTTTTTAGAGGTTGGTTGTAGCTATTTCTGTGTCAAATACATGCGGCCGCCGGCCTCTTAGTTATTTCCGTATACTTTCGTGGTTTGTGTGTGCTTGTCTGTTCAGAGTCATGTCTAATGGCAAGTTTGGTGACGTGGAGTGTAGCAGGGGTGGAATACAGTCTGTAGCTATACATGTCAGAAATTGTGAAGCTTGTTCACAGCTCTCGTCAGTTGTAAAGCAAGAGAAGAGTGGTATGTATCCCACATGCAGTGTTATTCGTGTTTTTTAGTTGAAGGAAGTGAAGAGTATTACAGTGACAGTGTGTTTCAAGTTGTAAATTAGTTAGTATTTATGAGATAATTGACATATACCCGAAATGCAAATGTTGGATGATATTGGTAAAACGACATTTTCTTTACTAAGTTTTAGTGAAAAACTATCAATTGTAAGTAACAGTAGAACATGTCCTGAGTTACCACTCTTAAAAACAGTACATAAAACTAAGATAGAAGTATACATATTTTTCAACAGCTCATTACAAGATGGTGGAATAGTTAACTGGTTGCAAAAAGAGTAATAAATTGTTTTGCTGGCCTTGTTTTCTATTTTATTCAGAAGGAAGTGTATGGAGTGAAAATGGTTTTGATAATCTAAACACAGAGACATATTGAAACACTAAAAACCATGTCCAATATTTTCTTCAAATGATGTTTGACCGACAAAGAGTGGACATCATGCTTAATGATCAGCCAACATAATGAAACTGTAAAATAATCAAGATCTTTTTAAAGACCCAAATGATGTAATATGCTTCCTTGGTAAACAGGAGCTTCCTTTCCTAGGACATGACAAATGTAATGACTCTCTCAACTGAGGCAAACAACTATTTAGAGTTTTTGGATATACTTCAGCAATATGAGCCTCTTTTGGAATATTACCTATAAAGCTTTACAATTTTCCATGGGACCTCTCCAGCTGTACAAAATGATCACATTCAGGCTATCTCCAAAGTCCTCATTGATGAAATAAAGAAGTCCAAGTTTCAACCATTACTGCCATAAGTTTAGATGAATGTTGTGATAGGTTATGCTATCAACCATCTTAAGATATGTATTAGATGGTGTTGTTTATTAAAGGTTTAGTGGGCTTACCGGCATTATGAGCACAGAATGTTTGTTTAAACTAGTTATTAGTAGGGTAGAAAAGTACAAACTTAAAGAGAAGTTAGTTGGACAAACTTTTGATGGAGTGTCTGTGATGGCAGGTCATTTGAAAAAGAAAAAAGTTGTGGATGTTTACCCAAATGCATTTTTTACTCGTTGCTGTGTCCATACATTGAACCTCGCCTTGCAACAAAGTTGATGAATATCAAAGACTGCAATATTTTTTTTCAAACCCTCATTGGCCTTTCTGAATTTTCTCAAAATTGTCCAAGAGAACAATAGCTCTTCAAAAATGTATTTCTAAGAAGATGACAACTGTTGCACCCATTAGGGGGAACTTCACTTCCAGATTAGTACAGTGAATTATCCTTGGTTGGAGCTTATTGACTTTTTTGAAAATGTCATTGAATGCTCAGGAGAATGGGATGCTGACACAGTGGTTAAGTCACAAGGCTTTTTGGCTTTCTTGAAGAACCTAAATAAAATTTTCCTAGTTCAAGTATTTTCAAGAATATTTGCATGTACAGATGTTTTATGCAATTTACTTCAAACAAGAAATTTTGAAATTTGTACTGCTGCAAGAAAATCGAAGTTATCAAAAATGAACTTCAACGAGCATGGGACGAGCCTTCGTATGCGGCATTGGGATCGAGGGGAGAATAATATGAATCACCTACAAATAAATGATGATGTCGGTTGTAAGGAAAAGATTCATGTTACCAACTGTATTTTGAAATTATTGATAATATTAGTGATTACACAGAAACAAGGTTTGTGGCTTTAAAGAAACTCAAGTATTACAACCTTCTTTATGAACAAAAGTATACCAGTTTCAAGAAAAGTTTTCCAGAGGATTTCATCAATAAATTAAAAGACGTTTATGAAGGAATGTGCGACTATGTGCTATTATAGAATGAATTGTTCTTTATTGTTCAGATGAGTCCTAAAATAAGCCAGTTCATGAGTTACTGCAGTTCTTAGTTAAAAATGATCTCAGTTCAGGCTTTAAAGAAGTGTTCAAACTGGCAGAATTGATAATGACTATTCCAGCAACTACGGCCTCTGTTGAAAGATCATTTTCAGCATTAAAGCAAATCCACAGTTACCGCAGATCCACACAATGTCAAGATCAACTCTCCAGTCTTAGCCTACTATTGAATGAAAATAAACTTTTGAGCAAAGTTAGAATGAAGAATACATTTCACAATGCCGTCACAGAGAAGTTTCTGCAAAAGGAAAGAAGAATGGAACTGAACTTCAAGTGAAACATGTAAGTAGAAATATGTACTATTTAGTAAATATTTTTTCTTCCAGCACAATAACTATCATTGTGTGGTTGAATATTGCTGGTTTTTCAATTAAGAAGAGAAGGGGTTAAATAAGAGTACAAATTCATTTTGAGTAGCAGCACACCTGTCTCGCATTACCAGGATACGCCACTAAGGAGGGGAGACTGACTACTATCCAAGAATTAAAAGAATTATTTTTATCCAAAATGTTGCCATCTTATTTAACTATCAAATTTTGTCAGCTTTATTTTCTAAACATTGTGTTTTCTTTCTTCGGTTTTGGTTGGTTTATTTTATTGTTGTAATTTTAGTAATAATTCATAGACTACTTAGTCTGGCTAGACATATCTAAACATACTTTTTATTAATATTATTGTAATTTGATGAATGTTGGTGAAATAAATATGACATGTTTTAATAAACAAGTGATAAAAAAAACTTCATTCATAGTATTCTATCATAGTTTATTCATTCCTGTCTAGTATGGTTTGTATCAAGAGAGTCATAAATTGATAAAATTGTGTAGAGTAAAGCATAAAAATAAGGCAAATTCAGAAGAATAAAAAACAAACAATGGGCTACCCCAAAGATTTGTACAGGGTGTCTACCTGACTATAGTTTTGTTATTCCAGTATATTTCCAGTATATTTTTTTTAAGAAATTCATATATGAAATATATATATATATATATATACACTAGCTGACCCGGCAAACATAATTTTTAAGTAATTTCTAGTTATTAATAAAATAGGAAGGATTAATAGTTAATATGAGAGTTACACTGAGATAGCAAAATAATAATTGTCAACGTTACTACTACACTTGATGCATAAACAATAATGATGGCCGACAACTGTGTAGGGAGTGAGAGAAGTCTTATTGTGTGAGAGAAACAGGAGACCGGCTTCGTTCTCATCCCTACTCCGTGCTGTTGACTGGGTCAGAAGTGACACCTGTAGACAACTGGCGGGGATAACTAATTAAATGACGATTGATCAGTTATCGACCGGGGATGAAAAATGATTAAATTACTAAAATGGCTATTAAAAAATAGGGGTTGGTGATAAAAGGGTAAAAATTTAGGGTTGTATGTATTTTTTAATGCGACAAAAAAAAAAAATAAAGATATTAAAAAAATGTCTAAAAATTATAGAAAAATGTTAAGGGTGGACAACCCTTATCACTAAGGGGTATGAAAAATAGATGTTGGCAGATTCTCAGACCTACTCGATATGCTCACAAAATTTCATGAGAATCGGTCAAGCCGTTTTGGAGGAGTACGGGAACGAACATTGTGACACGAGAATTTTATATATAAGAGATATGAAAGGTACTCAGATACAAACAATCGCTATTTCAAAATCATAAAATGATAGAAAGTTATGGTAGGCCTAGGTATGTCATAGTTAAACATTTTTACATCGAGAATCAAGTGTATTGATGCATATATACTAGTATATACTAAGGATGGTACCCTAGAACCTACAAGGAATATTCATGGATTAAGACTCAAATCATAATCATTTTTTTAAACAGGTAAGTTTGAGTTATCTTTTAAAGGTATTAAAATAGTTAAATAGTTTCTTGTCATTAAAAAAATAATAATTACCATTTAATGTAAACAAAATCAGAAGTGGAGGAAAAAATCCTAGTTATTGGGAAAGTTAAACCCTTATGCTTACAATATTTTCTAAATTTAAATTTTAATTAGGGATTTGATGGCAAAATGAAGTTTCAGATTTGAAAAAAGGTGGATCCGACCCATCTTTAATACACACACAAACATTACATTTTTAGAATGACCTATGTAAAGTGCTCACCTCAGGACCCAATGTTTGTGGGTTAGAACCCAACAAAGGATGGAGAATTTTTCTTGAGCAGTAAACATCATAGTTCAACATCTTTCAGAGGGGAAGTAAAGCTGTCGGTTCCATGTGGCATGTAAAAGAACCCTGGAAGGGATGTGAAAATACCTCTCCTGGTAAAATTGGTAGGTCATTTCACCTCACTCGTAGAACTTTAGAGGTACAAGTAATCAGTCTTGGTGGCGCAACTTCAAAGAATGATTACAGCCAGGGAGTTTACTCTTCCACAAAAACTAACTATTATCCCTACCACCCCTTGATACTTTCCACAAGTTATATTTTTCATAATGAATTTGTTTATTAAATATATAGTAATAAATATACTGAATCTTCAATGAAAAATAACCAACAAATATTATGTTGATAGAAATTACTTGGAAATAAAGATAATTGCAGTTACCTAACATTATTAAAAATTAAGATGAAAAAACCCAAAAACAAAATATTGTTTTAGAATACTGACCAAAGTTAAAATTAATTCAGTCACAAAACTTTTTCAATTTTTGCATTTCATGTTCTAGCACTTTGGCCTCTTCCTTTGTTTTCTGCAAAACTGTTCTTCTTTTCAATCCTAATTTTCTTATTTCTTCAGATGCTGTTTTTATTTTTTGACTTAAGTCTACTTCAATCTTTTTCTTCTTTTCAAGCGCTTCTTTCTTTGTTCGTGATGCATTCCTCACAGGATGGAAAATATTTTTTTGAAATTGTCATATTTATAAGTCCCTGGCTGCATTGACTGCATCATAAGTTACATGTTGAGCAATAAGGCTGTCCTCATGTAGGTTTTCAACCAGACATTCTTTATTCAGAGAAAAACTTCGCTCAATGGCTGCATTGTTATGGAAGAGAACAAGATTTTTTTTGGTGAAATATTTTAGTTCCTGAGATGCATTTAATCTAGAAAAGATATTCATGAAGAACTCATCAAGCTGGTTACCACTTGAAGTGGATTGTTTAAGGTAGTCAATAACTTCTTGCTTTGATACAAAGTCCAAATATTCTCTTTTTACAACATCAGCTTGCACGCTAGATAGTTGTTTCTTGTCTAGTAGGACTTCTAATGCAGAGGTTATCCTATAGGTCCTAACAAATGGATTGAGCATGACTGCGAGAGAGAGACAACTAGCACCCTTGACAATTTTGTAGAGGAGAGGAAACTTATGTAAAGGTTTGTTGCTGAGATCAACTAGGAATTTTCAACAATCTCCTCTGAACTGAAGTAACTTTATGTCTTTAGTTCTAATTCAAAGGTGCTGATGCTGCAAACCCATTATCTACAGTAAGGAGTGATTTCATGTTGGATTGTTTCTTTAAATCAACGGCTAACAATTTTTTAGAAGTATTTGCTGAATTCATTACATCACATTTTACAATTTTGTTCATCAAGTGCTCAATTAGTTTATTTAGATGTGCAAACATAAACGGCAATAAAGGTTGATTGCTCTGATATTCAGAGAAAAATTGCTCCAACTCTTGAAACTGACAGCATGAATCATAACTTTGATGTCTGAAGTTCATCCTTCACCAAATTGTTTAATGTTTGGAAATTATCAGATTTTGGAGGATGCTTGTTAGAATAAAAATACTGTTATAAATATGGCAGCATTTTAACATTGCTCTCTCTAACACCCTTGAGTTTCTACTCATCTAATAGAAATAAACTTTATCGGGAAAAGAGATGATCTTTGATAGTCTGCACGTCTTGTTGGAAAATCTTTAAATAAATAATATAGTGAGTGCAAAAACTCATTAATAGTCCAACTAGAGTTAGCATGTGCTGTTTAATAAGCACCATGAACAATGTGTAAGGAATAAGTTCCAAATTACAGTAACTTAGGATCTTGTGGAGAACCTTCCTTCAAGAAACTTTTAAGATCACTTAAAAATTTGAGGTTTACATTTGGTCCATCCATGGAAACTTAAAGCATTTTTTTAAGGTCCAAGCCCTCGTATTTTAGTGCAGATATAAAGTTCATCAATATATCTTGAGCTGTTGCATAACCTAAAACGCAAGATGTTAAATATCTTGTATGAATTTCATGTTCACTTCAGAAGCGAACAACAACATTCATCTGGGTCTTCTGAGCCACAGTATTTATGCTCTCATCAAATGAAATACAATAAAATGAGCATTGTTTAACCATATTTGCAAGCTTGCTTTTGAAAAAAGAACCTAGTTCATACATGATAACATATCCAAGTTTATCTTTATGCATTTGAAATTTCTGCGCAATATCACTATTGGAAAACATTACTTTAAAAAGATCATTACAAGCATAAAAACTTCTAGCAGAAGAATGTGTCATTACTTGATTAATAGCCCACAATATTTCAGCACGAGAAACTTCATCTTTGACAAAGAAGCTATAAAAAAAACTATGTCTAGTTTCAGGTTTCAAAACTACTTCATGGTCATTAGTACTAAAATGTACATCTTCATGTAGGCCTACAGATGACACTGCATTTTTGGCCATAGGGATCAAGTCTAATATTTGTTTGCTCCCACTAACAGCTTTCACTCTGTCAACATGCTTCTTTCCCTTGGCATGAGATCGAATTGAAGATATTCATTCCCATGTTACTTATATCAAAGTTAGTTTTACACAACAAACAATGGCCTTTACTTTCATCACAATCCACTTTTTGTAGGTCCGTGAAGTTGGCAGCACAACTAACAGCACAAATTCTGTAACCTGTGCCAATATTTAGTACTGAATTTGTGCCACAAGAATATCCTATCCCCATAATTTGTGCTGCCATAGCTTTTTGTGGAAACTTAAAAAAACTCTGGGTGCTGCCAACTTCATAGGTTTCAGAATTTGTGCCGTTAGTGGTGCTGCCAACTTCACGGGACCTTACTATCCAACCAATCATCTTTATTAAGAGGTTTTTCCTCAGTATGCTCATTTCTTCTTTAGCAAAAAGGTCACAATATAAGCAAATGGGATCTGCATAATACTCACACCAGGGTAGTTTTTCTTTTGGGGATAGAGGGATGGAGGAGGAGTGAGAGAGGGGGAGGAATGAAGTGAAGAACACAACAAATACTGTACTGTGCCATTGGAATGTCAAGGTCAGGCAGGTACACCAATAGTTTGAAGTTGTGTTTGAACTTGAGCAGTTACTAGTAACTCATCACTCATTATGGTTACTGCTGGAAAAAAGTTGTTGTGGGGGGGAGATAGGCTGCTAGTGTAGTCAAAACAGTTCTTTGTTTCTTTATATAATATGTAATGGAGAGAGGGCTTAGTGTAGAGACTGAGCATAGAAAGATCAGCGAGTGAGGCAAACACCCCCAATGCAAGGTAATCTACAAGGTCAACTAATTGTGTGGCAACAAGAGAGACCAGAGGGGGAGTAATTGGGGGTGTTCAAAATATAACTATCAGTAGTCCATATAATAACAGGGGTTTCAAAATTCTTAATCCAACACTTCACACAATGTAAAAAGGCTGGATATTTTTCCAGTACCTGATTCAAAAGTCCAGTATATTCCAGTATTTCCAGTATCAAAAATATAATCAAGTATATTTCCAGTATTGGTAGACACCCTGTTATAGTACTTATTTGAATAATTTGTTGGTAAAAAAAAAAGAAAATTCTCGAGAGTTTGAAGTGTTATTTTTATTTAAACTAATTTCTTGTTAGTATCGATATGTAGCAAGTCTATGTTGTTGCAAATTTTGCTAGCCATCATGATATATCACGTAGTCGGTAACGGTTTTCCGGCTGGGAGTCAACAAATAATCACCATCTGGTACGGCCGGATGCATAAAACGAAAAATAAAGGCTTTAAACACAAACATGTTGTTCCCACATTTGGTAGTATGCTGTGGATCTTGTGAGAGTGGAATCTAGGAGTCCAAGGAGACAGTCTATCAAGCTAGATTTAAAAATCATTGGCCAAAAGGAGTGTTTTTTCTGAAGCGTCCATGTTCTAGATCTTTCAATGGCAAGTTATTAAATTAGCTTCCGATGAGGGGAGTGCCACTCTCTTTTTAGTGTCAACCTTTGAGTCATAAGACAGCGATCATTCCGGACACTCTTAAGTCAATTATCTTAATTACTTTTTAAGATAAAATTATTCTAAATTTAAGTTATTGCTTTTTGGCCATCCTTTTTGGACATGATTTAACTAGATACAATCTGCCACCGTATTTACAGTTACAGTGTGAATAATACATTAATTGGAGAATTGAGTTGACAGCAGGCTTAGAATATCAAGGCTCAATGTAACAGTGAACAATAAATGTAAAGTATAGAGATCAAATCTATCATTTATTTAAATTATTCAAACTAATTTAATGAAATAATGAAAGTGCGACAGCTGGTATTTGCTGTCAGTGGATGAATTCAAACTTAACTAATGAATGTGAAGCCGCAAACCTTCGCTGAAGAACTAATACTGATATAATTACATAACAGGTCTTTACATTATAAAATCAATCAATTAGGACTCAAATTAAACATTATTAACTCTGTGTCATCTCTCATTTCTTTTGTAACATCCTTACAGCTATCTACAAGTCTGACTGTGAGAAAATCGGGAGCTATGGCCAAGAGAGCATGTCGCGATATTAGTAGCATATAGGACCTTCACAATATAGTGTAGTGTGAACATTGAAGTTCAGCCAAGAATATAGAGATGGCAATACCCACCTTGAGGTGCTTGATGTCCTGACATAGTTTAATGTTCTCTCGTTGACAGCCCTGTATCAACTGCTCCTGCTGCTGCAGTTCCTTCTCTAGCAGAGCTGAGCGGTGATCAGCACCAAACATTTTAGACATCACACCATCTCCATTTTTATCTTTCAGCGAAAGTTGATTTTCATAATCTGTTACCTGGAAATTGTGTTTAAGATGGTTCAATACCACAGTCTTAAACCATAACTTTTAAAAATGACAATAGTGAAATCAAAGGTCTTTGTCACTGTCATGATTTAAAAGTAGGGTGTTTTAATGATTGTTCTACCTTTTCTGGTCGGTTTAAGTTGGATTTTTACAAACATTAGAATTCAAAAAATCTATGATTACAGATAAAATATTGTTAGCTTATTTCTAAAACCTTGTAATAATGACAGTTTATTATGAAGAAAAATAGATTAGGCCTACATTTCTGATCAATGGTGTGTGTCATTTAGTGGAGTATAGTAAGATCTATTAGAATAAAATTAAACCTCACAATTTTGATATTGGTGTAGTCAGATTTTTTTAGCTTCTGGAAATTCACTTTCTTGGCATTAAGAGGTTTTGGAACTAAACTATTGTTGTGTTATAATGTTCAACAAATTTAAATTTAATATACAATGGTGAACCAGATTCTGAAAAAATTAATAGTTATGTATTAATAGTTATGTTGTATCTAAATAGTTTCAAAAAGGATGTGGGTGTTGAAGACCTCCATTGCAGGTAGCTAGGGGTGTCCGAGGATTCTCCCTTAGAAAAATTTTTGGACGTGGGTATCACTAAAGCAGTGGTTTTCAAACAATTATGAATACCCTTACTCACACACACTAATTTTATAAATCTCACACCCCCAAACTCCTCTCTCACATCTTCTCTCTTTTTCAAACCATCCAAATTTTGAAATTTCAACCTCTACAGTTTTCTAAATATTCCAACTTTGTAAAAGTACAAACAAAAATATGAAAGTACCAATAATTATTAATCACTCAAAACAAAATTAGAATATCAAAACACAGCACACTGTAGACCATCACATTAATATGTATTGAGAAAGGTAAGCTAAGAGTTGTATGACCACATTTATAGCTACTTAATAAATATAGTAAGAACAACACAGAATAATTACAAAGTTCGTATAGTCTGATCTATCAATGACAGATAGGTTGAGGATCTAATCTTTGTCGATTGTACTGAGGGTATTTCATTATAAATTGTTTCTATAGTCCACCTTCCTCTGAAATGTGGATACAGTTACAGGGTCTATAATCAATCTTGGGGGAAAAAAATCCTGAGAATTCCAGGTGATTTTAAGATTTTTTCCAGGCTCAAAAAATCCTAAATTTTTAGTCACTATACTTTTATAGTTAAAAAAAAGTGAAGTTTCAAATAATATGATTGATGGAGTGAGTCTTTCCTTGAAGTTATAAAAAAAACAGTTGTATGGTAGAATGTTTGAAATATTATCTATTAAAAATCGTTAAAATTAGTAGAAATGTTTAGACACATTGACATACATTTAAAAAAAATTAAAACAAAAATAACATTTGGAACACACTAATACAATATTCTTTATTTATCTATTTAATAATGAGTTAAGAAGGCTGTTCCACAGCTGCGATGTGTTCATCCAATTTCACAATTTTGTTGGCATTTTCTAGGATTATTCCTTTGGATTTGAGCCTTTTTTCTCTTTTGAGAAGTAGCACAAGCTGCTGCATCTTCTCGTGTTTGACGCTCCTTACTAAACTCCATCAAACGTGCATGGGTATTTCGTTGCACTGTGTATAAGGGCTTTGTGTATCTGATAACTTGTTGCTGCACCCTGATGAAGACTAGTATCATAAATTTGTCTCTAGGCAACAATAGATTATTCATGCATATTTTCAAAAAAGGCACTCTGAATTTACAGAAAATCCATGCTCCAGATGGTTGATATGAATTTCAAAGCGCTAGTAGGACTTCAACTCATCAAGAACATGTGGGAGCTTTGAGAGTTCTTTTTTCTTTGATACCAGAAAGGGTTTAAAAAACTAATAGTGATTGCCTATTTTTTCATAATACTAAGGATTTTTTTGTTTTGTAGTAATTATCTGCAACAATAATAGTTTGAACAATTTATTAGCTTTTTTTTAAAAAAAAAATGGATATTCCAAAAAAATACCTTGGGTCACTCCAAAATTCCCCAATAATTCCCAGATTTTCCATACAAAGGGAAATTCCCTGGGAATCCCAGGTTTTCCAGGTGAGCAGACACCCTGATATAATTAGTTCAATTAAATGTGTACAGCTTGGATTGATAGTAATATGCAGAGTAAAAGATAAAGAAAGCAAAATTAAGTGGTACATGGGCCAAATGTCAGTAAATCTTGGCTGGAGGAAACCCGGTTTTGAAATCAAATTATTTAAATGGATGAACCATGACTAGTTATGATCTAACAAGGGCGAGATTTTACCCTTCTAAAGCTCCAGCAATGTGTAATCGATCTATTGACAGGACATTAATACTCATATTTGTCGAAAGGAAATTATTTAAAATAATTTTTTTTAACCTTTTTAATAGATCTGCTCAAAATGGGTTACTCACACTCCTATCTAGTCAAATTAGTTTATGTCCCCTACAATGATATAAAACAAAAATTATTTAACAGTCGGCAATATATGATGCAAAAAATTATAGACTTAAAATTAAAATTAAATATAAATTTTGAAACTCAAAATAACCTCAATTAAAAGTATAGAAGCATTAAGTCCTATCTATTACACATCATTTTTTATTATAAAAGGGTGGTAAATTGGTTATCCTAATATATTTTGATATGTGTGCCTAAGATGTAATTATTATAATAATAAATATTTACAAACACTTAAATATTTTGATGCCCTTTATATGGTAATTTAACAGCTGGATAGATATTTAAACTATTAATGACTAAGATCAAGTATGTGGGTAGATTTTCAAGGAAAATTCACAATCATTTGCCTGGTGAGAGGATGTGAAATTGGTGTAATTTGTTTGGGAGTAAGTCCACCCTGCTCAGTCAGTCAAGCCAACATGCCTATTTCTGCTGTTTTTATTGTTTAATGAAACAGCACCTACCTTTGCAGTTAATATCAAAGTGTCCTTTTTCAACTCAAACAATTCCTTCTCGTACTTCTGTGTCAATTGATTCATCTTGTCCAAGTGATGTTTCTCTTTGGACTCCATCTCCTCTGTGGAAAGGTCAAAATGAGGTCAGCAAACTCCTTCTACAGCCAATTATGTACTTTGAGAAGATGGAAGCAGCTATTAAATATTAGCTTACAAAATAGGACTAGAGATATCTGCATTATATTTCTATCATTTGAATGTGTTTGCAAGTTAATTTATTTATTTAATTGATTATTTTAGTAGTAATGAATTAAATGTAAGAGTACTGTCTAATGTATTTGTATTTTAAAACTTTTAAAATTAATTTATAAGAATTGTAATCAATTAAATCAACTTGAATGTACATGTGATTATTTAAGTAATAATAAATTAATATAATAGTAATGTCTAATGTATTTATATTTTAAAACTTTTAAAATTAAGTTACCTCTCTATATGGAAAACCTCTTTTCGTTTTATGAGGTAATTGTATTATATTTGGAAGAGGGTATAGGAAAGGTCGGGGGATTGGGCGGTAATGATCTCTGTCCAATGTAAAGTGTGAGCTGTGTTCTTTTCATTGTAAAAGCCATATTGTGTTTGTCCCTTTTATATGTTTCTATCCACCTTTCCTATACCTTCTTCCAAATTAATTTATAAGAATATTAATCAACTAAATTAACTTAAATGTACATGTGATTATTTTAGTAATACTGAATTAAATTTAGGAGTAATGTCTAATGTATTTATATTTTAAAACTTTTAAAATAAGAATTTTAATCAACTTGCAAACAGTAGCGGATTTAGGTTTGAGGACGCCCTAGGCCCGAGACGATATGGCGCCCTTTTTTTTTGTAACAGTATATATATATATACATTAAAATAATGAAAATAATAACAATAATAAGAAGAAATCTAATTCAGGTATAAATTAAACATAAAATAAACTTTAAAATTTGGTCTTATAGAGTACAGAAAACCCAATCGATTTTTAATTTTAGTCATCTTAAAAATTTTGGCGCCCCTCAAAATTTGCCGCCCTAGGCCCGGGCCGGGCCTTAACAAGAGGAAATGGGTGGAGGCTTACTCACAGTAAAATTATCGACCCAACAACAAGAATAATGAGTATTATTAGTTTACCCACATCTAGTATAAGTTTCTCATTAACTACCAAATATTAAGTCAAGTTGAGCTTGGTTTGAATATATAAATAATTTTAAAACTTAATTAGGCTATGTAAATAAAAAACAAATGAGTTAAAAAAATTAACATTTTTTATGATTAAATAAATAAAGCAATAATAAATTATATGATTAAATTTTAAATATAATGTGAAAGTAACCTAAAAATTAATTATAATTCAATCCAAGCTGATTTCACATGAAATCATTTAATTTGAGAATATCTCTGTGCACTTGCATTTCAGATTTTCTTAATCTTTGTTTTTAAACTGTAGGCATATCTAAGCTAGGATTTTTTTTAATTCACCTTTTTTATGCATAAATGGCCCGAAAGCGTCATTTTGAATAAAAAAGATCTGTTTCTTGCTTAAAAAAAGTGAGGGTTGTGGTTTATGAATATGAAAATATTTATGATTGGTTAGACTACAATAATGGCTGGTGTGCTTGTGCTTAAGCCACTTGTAGGAAATTATCATGTTTGTATCCTTATGTTGTACAATGAGCTCTGTTTAAGAAATTAAAATAGAATTTTGATTGATGAGTAATATAAAAAGTTATGGTTGGGCCCATTTCGCTACTTTGACAATCTCAATAGTTTGTTGCCGAGCATTAGTGTTGATCATTTTATTAATTTTATTTTCAATTTTTGAAATAATAATATGTGATAAAAGAACATTGAATTTTTAATTTCAAAATATATTTTTTATAAGTATTTGTACATCTTTTTCGTTAAGAGAGGCTAAGTTATCTATTTCGTTAAGAAAGGCTAAGTTAAATTATACCTAGTTTTGGCCATTTAATATCATTTAAGTTAAAGCTGTAATTTATAATTTATATATAACTTTACTAACCTAAATTATTTTATGAAATATAATTGTAATAGTGTCAAATTCTGATGCTATTATCTTAGGCCCATTTGAGTCACTAAGTTTTCTTGAAAAACAGATGAGTGCTTTTAATAGAAGATGAGTTAACATTTTACAACTGGGTTGCCCAGTTGTAAAACTGACTATGTGCTTGAGAAACAGAACTCAGAAAATTAGAAAAAGCCACTGCAACTGTATACTCAAGCTGAAAACACCATTGTTTGAATAATAAAAAAAAGTTTAGACTGTTTAAAGTTCTGAAATGTATGTTTAAGGTTTAACCATTTGCATTAATGTTATATTTTTACTTAACAGTTTTTGCAACTATTTTGGAAACCATCCTTAAAATACAGAAGTTTTCAAAACACACTATTTTGTTTGCTTACGTGGGAATGGTTTAATTTGAAATACCCAAACTTAAGCAATACACAAGTTTTATTATTTGAAAATATAGAAGGGCTCTTCTTGGACTAGACACACTTTCTTCATTTGATTTTACGTGATTATAACTTTTTTGGATTTTTGACATTGTAAGTGCCAGCTCCTCAGATTCTTCGCAATGTTGTCTGCATATTCCTTCCAGTTGCGAACTAGATACTAATCTTCCCCCAAATGTACCAATGTTGCAAACTTCTGAATTTGTTTTAAGTAGATCAATGGGTTTTAAATGACGTTGAGTCTTCGAAACTGTCTTTCTAAGTTGCCAAAAACTCTGCTGGGAGAAATAAAAGAATGTCCCACAAAAGTGGAATGCCATTCCCACTATAGTTTTATTATTGTTTTTTCCTACACAGCCATCTGAAAATGACAGCACCCTTCCAGATTTGTGTAGGTTAGTTTGTTGTGGAATGTGGATGCATTTTGGTTCCATCCTTTGACATATTGATTTTCAAACCAAGCGTATGAAAATACATTGTCAGTGTTTTGTGCAGTTTCTGAGGAAACCTGGCATATTGTAAAGTTGTAGAAATACAAATATCTTGAGTAGTACGCAGCTTGGTCTGGTACCTTAGGTAATACTAATTTTTTTTTTTTTTGGCAATCATAGGGTAAAGTAATTTCACCCTCATTGTCTTATTTTAATTTGTTTTAAAACACCTTACTCCACATTTTGTGCAATTTGAGCTGGGTTTTCAAATTTTCTTTCTCGATACTTCGCTTCTCAGCATCGATTATGCATTCAAGAGATGAGTATGTCAAACATTTATCAACACACGGTTCTCCAAAACTAATATTAAGGTTTTCACAAAATATGCTTCTGTAGTAGTCGTATTTGACAAGTTTTTGATTTTGATTTTTTTTTGCACATTTAGTACATGTTCCACATTTTTAAGGCTAAGTTTACTGCTTAGATCCAGCTTATTGTTGGTTTTTTCCTCTGAAGTAGTGACTTTTTATGAAAGTGAATTTCTTAATGTGTTGTTTCACACATTCTTTTTTTACTTATTTTCAATGACATTGTCTCCACTTTTTGGTAAATAAAAATTAGTACTAAGTTTCTGTGTATCAGCATCAGAAATTCTTTTTGGGGTAGTGGTAGACAAGTGTGCCCACAGGGGGGAATCATGGCACAAGTTGTGCCATAAGAATTTTTGGGGGAATTTTTCAGACTGTCATATATATTTTTTCGTACTTAGAATACCTCTGAAATTGTTTAAGAGACATTTTAGTGTTTCATGCTATAACAACAGTTAAACTATTAACTTATAGTGGGAAAGTTATTCCATAATTTTTTTTACTGAGCAAAGCTTGGTTGGTAGGGGTGAGTAGTGAGCACGGTGTCAACCCTACCCATACATAGACATCTGTCACCTTTGACTTTTGAGGGTTTTCCATTCATCGTGTCGGTCGCCAGTCCCATAGACAAGATAAAGTCGAGACTCTCGAGTCATCAGTTAAATGCAGCTATCCTAGCTGCATAGTCTGTGTCAGTGAGGGAACTAAGAAGTTAAATTCAGTGTTGTTTGTTTATTTAGAGAAATCCTAAAGAAATGCTGAGGGCACTTAAAACTTTATTTAAATATAAGTGTTTAGAAAAACTGTGTAACACTGTGCATAGATAAGACCCATGGTTAGAACACTGCCGTAAAAGCACACTTATGAATTCAAAAACAACATCTAAGTCAATTACAAAGTTTTTTTTAAGTTGTTAGTTATGTCTTCAATTCTTTCATTCACTCTGAGTTTTTAGTTGTTTTTTTAATGTAAAAAAACTATTTTTATATAACAGGTTAAGGTAAAATATTTGTTTTATTTATATGACATTCAGAGTTTTTCAAAACAAATATAATTATTTTCAGTCTCAAAGAGTAAGTAATATCATTTTTATAATTGAAATTTATCTTTGTAAATATAAACTATTAATTTTCCTAGATGTTTTGATTATATTTAACTCCCTCAAAAAGCTCTCTAACTGGATTTACAAAATACATCGTGTAGGCCTTGATGTGGATTCAAACGGAAATTTGAGATTCCAATAAAGGTTATATGGTTAGTTGGATTTTGGGGGAGGGGGTAAAGAAATTGGGGGTGAGGGGATTTGTATCATTGGGCTTGAGGGGAGTGGACACCCCTGTTGGCAGACACATGTTGGCCTATAAAGTTGTTTTGTCACTCGCAGTTGCGTTCCTTGAAGAAAGCTTGACAAATCTTGTAGAGAAAGTTCACGATATTTTAACTTTCAAGGTCAATGTTTACAAAGAGGCATTTTGGTTGGTATCTGAAATGAAATACCAAACTCGGCATAGTGCAGAGCAAGATTATATTGAAGAACGAACTGATAATTATGATAACTTATGAACAGGTTAAAGTTTTGTTTCGCTTTTTAATTACTCACTGTGTAGGTCTTTAATATGCTTCTTTTACATTTTTTTGGGCACTTCCTCCTCTTCCAAGAATTTGGGGTCTCCATAATCATGTTTATCAATAACATCATTATTATACTCTTAACACCACAGTTTCTTCTACTTCCACAGTTTCATCCCCTTTCTTAGTTTCTTCACTGTCACTCATTTTACTAACATATCACAGACTTAAAACGAACAAAAAGCATGATGTACGTGCTCTCAGACGAAGGCAAACAACTGAGAAAGAGAACCTATCCCAGTGAGTTTTCGACCTGGCGGTGTGTGATCGTTGGATACTTACTTCAGCTGCAGTGCAGCCAAACTAACTCTTAATGTCATTAATTATTATTATTTAGCACCGTGTCTTACTACCCATTCGGGTTATACACTTTAAGTATTAATTACGCTAATGGATTAGGAATGGGTAAGGTTGAATTAGAGGAAGTGAACCCGCATTTGCGTGGAAGGAGAGTGGAAAACCATTTAGGAACCCCCCAGCTCACCCGACCGAGATTCGAACCTCGATCTCCCCATCCTCAGTCAAGCTCAACACGACTAGTGCGTTATCCAACTATGCCACCGAGGCGTGTATTAATGTCATAAAGTATTTCTCCAAACCATAGACTATAATATGAATCAACTCTATATTCAATACACAAAACATCTGGTGTGTTGCTATTAATGGTAGCAGTAGCTCTTACAAAACCCATATTGCTTATGTAGCTTAGCAGGTTGGGCAAACCTTGTGTGTTTAGCGTGATTTGCATCTGTAGCCACCCTGTAGTTAGCTGGTGGTGTTAAACTCTGTCTATTTAAGACGACTTTTAGTGGGTTTTGCATCCTGGTACTAATCCCATCATATAACCACTAAAAAACTGAGTCTGATAGTAGCAACGTCTTCGATCTCGGGAAAACATGCATTTAGCAGGTTATGCAATTGGGCAACTCAACTCAAAATCTATTCAAATATGTATGCTAAGTTCCCCAACACAGGTGAACTTACTTCAAGTTAGGATTTGAGTTTTGTTTGTATTTTGTCTTGGCTTGCCGCCAGCTACAGGGAAAAGAACCACAGTTTAAGCAGACTGACCGTAGTGCCTTAATATGCAATCCACTTGCCACAATCCCTTCAAATTTAAATATACGTAATAATAGTACTAATGATCTGATACCTTAGCTCAGTCAGTAGTTATGTCTGTCCTAGTCTAAGTTATATTAAAAGGCATATGAAGCTTCGACAGGCCTAGCAAGCTGGTAGTGGAAAATATCTAGCTTGAATAAAAAGTGACACAGACTGGAAACGGTAATGTATGTAAAAAATAATTGTCATAACTATAGAGGTGTCCAACCAAATCATGTTTTTAAATGCTTTGACTTTTCCGGGTTTTTCAGAAACATGTATATTACAATCATAATTAATTTCACAAATTCATAATATAATATATATTTTTAGATACATGGATGTTCAGAACTGGTGTCACGTTATTAAAGAGAGAGGATTTTATCTTAGGACACAGACAAGTTGTTTGTGACCAACTATTTGGTACTGCAATCCTGCCCAATAAATCGTGACAACCAAGCTTTGAAGAAAACAGAATTATAGATGCTATCAACATCTGTTTATGCTATGCTGAGTTTATATAATTTTTTAGAATTAATTGCCTACATTTTAAATGCTAGTTTTATAAGCCTACTAGGACACACATGTTTGTAACAGTAGCAAGATACTCTGAATGACAAAGTTACAAAATTCTGCTCACAAACTTTAGTGTTTCCTTAGCATGTTTAGTATTGATATATCTCCCATATATTTCAGGAGTGTTAAGACTATAAGAATCAGGTACTATCTAACTAAAGTCTATTAACCTTAATCAGTGATTAAATTTATTTATCAGCTTGCATATACTATAATCTGAACAGGAAATGTGTTTATAAAAAAAAGTCTTAGATGTAAGGTCGCATGGCACTAGGTGATTTCAAGTGAAATTAGTCTTTAATGCTCCTAAGGNAAAGACACATTCATGAAAATATGTTTGGCTGTGAAGATTTAACAATATTAAAAAAAAACTCCACTATTCCCCGTCCATCTGGAGTGCAGTTGTTCACTTGGTGCTGACCTCTTTCCAGAAAGAGAAATAAGAACATTAATGATTGCATATGATGTACTTGATAACATCTTACACTAAGATATTTGTGTTCTAAAATCCCTACAGAAAAATACCTTTATATAATTATCTTCTTTTATATAAGTCTCATAGTATCCTTTTATCAACAAAATCAGTCTACTCAGTTGCTTACCTTTACATTTCAATGGCCATCTGTTGCGCAATCTCCTCTTTGTTAGGTTCCCCTAAGTCCCTCCCCCCACTCCTCAAACTTCAATTTCAAGCCCATAAATCTTTCAATCCCAAGTATCTATTTAATACTCGGCTCAAAGCTCGAAATCCTAGTACTCCCAGAGCTCTATTAACTATGAACTGAGTTCTTGTATGACAGTTTTTTAACACACACAAACTTATAACTAAAGCAAAGGTTAGAAATTAACAATTAACTTAATCTAGGATAGCAGTGTTTTTAAGTAACCACCTTATTAGCCCAAGGAATTTTCTACCCAAGTATGAAATTACAAATTAGTAAGTACCTTTTTTAGAAACCAAGGTCCCTAGCATCTACAGATAATCTACCAACTTGCTTGGCCAAGGGAATGAAGGAATTGTTTTATTAACTAATACAAAGTATTTTATAATTTCATTACAAGTTGAAATCTGATAAAAGTATTATATTATCAAAGTTACAAATTGGCAAAACAAATTAATTTGTATTTTAATTCTAGCAATTTAAAAGGCTTTAATTTCCATGTACTACTCATTTAATATTAAATTACTTGCCATCTGTAAATACTATTAACAACTAATTAACTAAAGAAAATATAAATATGATTATTTTTAAATAGTAATTGTAACTTTAGTAGGATTTTGGTTGAAATTAAAGAAACTTTTATAAAATAAAAATATATTTTCTTTCGGTTAATAATTATAACATTTTACTACATAATTAGTAAAGAAGCTGCCCGTAACAGTGAAAGTTATGTGTAAATTTAATAATGTTTTATCTGAACAATTTCTACTCCAATATCACCTGTATGAAGTGTACTGAATATATGTTTTAATTTAAACAACATTTTTGTAACTGCCAAAAAAGTTTCTTCCTACTATAATGAATCGAATCTCAATGTCCAAGCACCTGTAAAAGAGATGGCAAAGATAAACTACTTTAAAACCTTCCAAAGTGCAACCAGTCAGGGTCAAGCCTAGTTATCTCCTGATCTTGAGTGCCAATTGCTCAATACATTTTGGGAGTTTAAAATGAAGTTCTCACCTTTTAGCACCAATATCTTCCCTCTCTCCTCCAACAGTTCCTTCCTCAAGTTGTTCAGTTGAGAATTTAAAATATTCCCTGTCTCCACATTAGATTGTTGTTTATCCTCGGGTCCATAGTAGCCATTGGATGATAGATCTATAGAAGATTCTTCTGAGACAACAGATAATGTTTTTTTGGTCTCAATATTTAGTTTAATAGAGTCCTTCAGAGCCTGAGCATAATCATCAAGCATTTGTTTTGACTCGTTAGACTTTTGTTCTGACACATCAGTGGGACAGATTGAATTCTGTGCAGAATGTTCCCTTTCCCTTGTCAAGAGACCGGATTCCTTTAAAACAGCATCAAATTCACTATGCACTTCTTTGTCGATAAGTTGATAAAGCAACTCGTTGGTTTTTGAAACATTTTCTGGTTCTAGCTCTAAAGACGATTCCGGCGGTGGAATGTTGTCAAAATCATCTACATTTTTGTGTGAAGCCTGATATGTTTCGTTCAAAACAAAATCAGCACCAGAATATTCAGAGGACATAACCGGCACCGGAAAATTGTCTTCAAAACCAAATGTTTTACTCTTTTTCAAAACAGTCTTAGATTTTTGATGGGAAGTCAAAACTTCTGCCTTTTTTAAATTAATACTTGTACTTTCGGAAGAATTTAGACACTTTGAGGATGGAAAACTTGCTTGCTTTGGTTCTTTGGAAGTTTGGATTGATTTTCTGATGTCTTTATTCTTATTTTCCCTGATATGAGAAGTAGAATTAGGAATTTTGTTGGTCGTGATTTTAGTTTTGTCTTTTCTTACAGAAGTGTTTTGAAGGACATTTATGTACTTTTGCTTTGGATGGGCTCGAGATACAGACGTCTTCCTATCACCAGACGGTTCTTGTTTCAAACAAACTTTATTTGAAGACGAATTAACTGTATTTGTTGTCCCTTGGTTATTGACACCTGTATTGGCATTAATAGGGTTATGGGGTTTGAGTATGCCTTCCGCTGTCAAAGTTTCATGTGTTTGTTTTAAGCTAATAGTCTCATCTTCTTTGGCTTGAAATATACTGTGTGAACTCATACTTCGAAAAGAAGAGGACAACTCTTTAAAATTCTGAGCATTTTCCTTTGCCAGTTCTTCAGCTTCCTTCAATATCTCCTCCACACTTTTATCAGAGGAATCATCTGGAAATAATGATTTCTATGATTAGATAAATTAAGTCTTTATCAGCCAACACGTTGGCACTAAAACTTAACATCATTTTATATCTAGCACTCTAGTACAAGAAATAGTTATTAGCGACTTCACTAATTTTATAAAGAAGTAGGATGGAGAATCACACTATAAACTAAACCCCTTTCAATTCCCAAAACAAACTCTTTGTCCCATATTTGAGTGGTGAGCTTTGTTGATGTCAAACAAAATAAATATTGTGTACCTATGTATGAATATAATAAGGTACTAAAACTCAGACAAACCAGATATTGAAATAATTAATGAAACCAAACTTTTTTCTCACACGTTATAAAACCCTGTGTCTGCACAAGAAAATAAATTTGGTGCTTGTTTTTTTTAATTATAATTATTATTTTTACTATTCTTCTCAATGATTAAAACTTAATACTTTTAATTTTCAAAATAGTTTGTATCAAGTTTGTATTAAATGACAGAAACTCTTCCAATAAACTACAAACTTACTTTCCAGAAAAACTTATGGTATTTTATAATTAAATGGAGAGGTACCGGGTACATACCGGTAAGTTGGCTCAACTGCTCCATTATGTTACCCAGATCATCGTCTGTCAGGTTGTCATGGAGACTTGTCTCAAGGGCTTCCCTCTCGCCCTCAGACAACACTGTCTTGTCTGACACATTAGACTGGAACAAGAGACCTGGGGTTCTAATCAAAGCCGGACCCAGTGTTGACAATAGAATTGGTATACCTGACTCTATGATAATTACATGAAACTTTCTGTAGCTGAGATATGGATAAAAGGTAGCACAGTAGTGTGTTATTAAAATATGTATAGTATTGTTCAATGACACATTTTAAACAAATAATTGACACAATGTATTTAAGTTGATTTATAAATTGTTGCATGAAATAATTAATATTAGAGCTAAATGAAGAAAATTATATATAATACATACATCTAGCTTGGATAACTGCTAAAAATATGGGTCAGTATTCAAAATACACGCCACTTAACTTTATGATAGCTCTTCAGCAGTGTTAACTTTAACTTGGACTGGTTAGAAAACTTAGGATACATGCCATATTAAATGCAACTTGCACGGGAAAATATCTGTAATAACTTGAATCTGGCTAGAATATGTAGGCATAGATATTGAGTAGTAATGCTAAGTTACAGTATATCAGTAGTGTACCAAACTCTATTGACAGTGAGAAAACACAACAAAAAATGCTTCCTCAGCTTTATGTGATGTTGAAACAGAAGAATCTTTCTTTTCCCCTCCAATCATTAACAAGATTGGGTCGGCATGAGAACCAAACTTAGATCCTACTCACTGTGCACAACTTCTCCTTGGTCAAAAACTCTTGCATGGAAGAGGAAACATCAGGAGAGTCCCTGATGTTTGACATGTTAGTAGCTATAGGCTGACTCTCGCCTCCCTTCTTATTGAGTCTCAACACATCCTCTCTTAGAGTCTCGTCAGGGTTCATAGGATTGTTCGCAGTGTCTTTTAAATTCGATACTGCAGATGATAAAATATGTTCTGAATTTATATATTGTTCATTTTTTGTTTTTATCCACCAAAATTTGGGTTCTGTTGTGGGTGTTTCTTTTATATCATGTTTAGAGCTCACACGTGATGAAGAACTTTGTGTGTCATCTGAAGACAATGGCTGAAACACAGATCAACATGTGTTAGGATTTCACATGATTTTTTTTTTAACACAAGCTCATTTCAAACATAGGCCCCTACTAAATTAAGATAAATTGGCATGATAAATTATTTTACTTTCTTGGTTATAAAAAGAAACTAATGGTTTGTATTGATTATATCAGAAAGTTCTAGTAGGCCTAAAATTAGACAAGAGTTATGGTATATTTAAAAAAAATCAAGTCTTTATGGGCTGCAGTGGCCTGTAGGCAGTGATTCCCAACCAGTGTTCTGTGTAACACTAGGTTTGTATTAGGCTAATTAGGCTAACTCTAATGGTTTACATGTAGGGTAGACCCTCCTATTCTGCAATTTGCCCCTGCCAAACCTAATACGTGTCAGCCAGGTAAAGGTTCTCAGAGAGTTAACCAAATATTTTATGGATTCCTCTAACAGAAAAGGTTGGAAATCATTGAACTGTAAGTAGGATACCAAGACATGATCCAGGGTAGACAAAAATTATGTAGGCCTATATTAAAAAAAATCCCAAACTAAATATGTTTTAGTTATTCCTTTTTAATTTGTGCTTATTAATTAAGTCCAAATATTGATCACATTTCTGGAACATAGAACTTTAGCCGGTATAAAATATTAATAGTAAGGAGAAACAATAAAACAACATTATTAAATATCTATATTTTGATTGGGTGGATTAAATACCCTAGCTATTATATTTTTTAATTACGGTTATCTAAAGATCATATTCTTTATATTGAAAAATTACACCCGGTCCCAGGTTCAATTCCCTGTTTGGGTGTTATTTTTCAATCTCAAAGAATATATATTTTGAATAATTATACAAATAATATTGATGTGCTTCTTGCATAAAGCCTAACTATCACATTAGGCCTAATGTATGTTAGTTATTTTATGCCTATGAAAAGCAAAAGAAATATTGCATATTGTTTCTAAAATAATTAATCAAAGATCCTTTAGATATTTTTACAGTTTTGTGCAAATACCAGTTAATAGCTTCGAAGTACTAGTTAAAATTTGTTATACATTACAACAAAGGTGTCAGACTTCTATGCTGGCGGCCGGGGTTCAATCCTCGGTCCCGGCAAAGATTTATCTGATTACCAAACCCTTCCTTCCCCTCTGACAAGACATCTTGTGAATGTAGGGAATGCCAGGCCTCCACCGTGGTTCGGATTCCACGTTAAGCTGTAGGTCCTCCATTTCATCTCACAACCACCCTACCATTTCACATTAGCGTAAGTGCGTATAACCCGAACGGGTAGTAAGACGCGGTGCTAATAATAATAATAATAATAATAATAATAATAATAATAATACAAAGAGCCAAATAAGTCATAACTTATAATAATTATAAAACAAACCTCTTTCAAAAAAGATTGGAATTGTTCATCCACGCTAGCCATTATTAGATTATTAATGTTTACATTATATGTAAATCAAGAAATATACTATTCATAGCAAAAAAAGTTATCAATTTATTATAATTATAGGCTCTTGACTGCAAATAAAATAATTTGCCCATCTTTTAAACTATTGTTTACAGTTTACAATAAACATTGAGAAAAATGAGCAGTTGTAGCAAAATTATACTGAAATATCCCTTTTGGGTTCCCCTTTCTACATCATTACTCTATTATTTATGCTCTAGATAACAGTGGTGTGTTAACTACGAAAAAAAAAACTATTTTAAAATAAATGTTATACTAAAAATTCACTGAGATACTAATGACTGGAAGAGTTAATTTTCTGTTTGTAATTTAATTATCATATTAATACAAAATAGTCTGGCATCTTTAGTGGTAATAAAGTATAAGTGTTTCTCTCTTACTATTACCTACTCCGGATGTACGCATTCATACTAATTACGCTATTAAGTTAGGGATGAGGAAAGTTAAATAGGGTATCCACATTTGTGTGGATGGATAGTAGAAACCCATTTTGCAAAACTACCCTCAGTATACCTGACCGGGATTCGAACCCCGTTCGTCCTGTCATCAGAGACTTATTTTCGCATAAGAACATCTAAAGAAACCATTAAATCGACTCCCCCATAGTGTAGCAGACGATAAGCTTGAGCGTCACGCTTTTGTCTATGGCAATGTGTATGTTTATGTCCATCTAGTTATATTTTAGAGAGCAATGCGTTCAACCGATCATTTGCTCATAGGCTTGTAGGAAGTATTAATATTTGGGCCAAAATTGACTTATTTAAAAAAACAAGTCATGAGTGTAGAACTTAGTTATGTTCTTCAAATCTTTTATATTGATCCATTTATTTCCTTTAACTAATCATACATTGTTATATCTCATATATTCATAAAAATTAGCAAATGATGTTGAAATGCCACATTGCCTTGTATGTGTGTAGGAGAGAAAGATATACCCGAATATTTCCTTCTCTCTTACAAAATTGTGTGCAGACAACATATCGAAAATTTTAGCCACATATGTCCATCCAATTATATTATAGGGATCAATGGCGAGTGTGACGCGTTAGACCACGCTAACACCGAAGCGGGCCTTATATTTTGGGAGGAAATTTTTAAGGCTATTTTATATATTTGTGATTAGTTATTAATATTTGTAAATGGCATTTAAGAAGTCTAAATATGAATAAAAGAAAAAAAAGGCACAATTTGATCTCAGCCTACATCCATACATACATACTTTGTTCGTAAATAAATGTGTAAAAAATTTAGAAATTAATCTTAGTTCACAATTTATAATTATTTTGCCTTACATTAAATTATTAATTACCTTATTTATTACTTAAATTGTTTACTGTTTCTACACAAATTGCAAATTTTTATAATTATTATATTCCATTAAATTTATGTACCTATTAATTTTATTTTCTGAACTATTTTTTTATAATTACGTTCATTTTTGATTATTAAAATCTACTCTTATTGCCAAATCAAACATTCATGTTCTTCATTTCTGTTTCGATATAAAAATATAATCTTCTTTAAAGAAAGAACATAAGAAAAATGTTACAAGGAGAATTCATATTTGAATTCTTAAACCTCGTTAAACTTTGAGAGTAATCACCAACCTTACGTCTTCCACCTCCTCTCCCTCCCAACTCATGCATCGTTAGTATTTGCCGTGTGCAGTAAGTTGAAGAAATGTTCTATGCATATGTCTTGTTTTACTATCTGAATCGATGAAGAGCAAGAGGTCTGGCATCAATCCAAGCAAAAAATGTGATGCATTGAATATAAATTGTGAACGATCGATTCAACGAATCATACTTAAAAAGGGTGCTTTAACTTTATAGCAAGGTGTGAAATGTCACCCAAGTAGGCTTGGCGTGGCAAGTTTGATTTTTTGTCAAGGCAGTATAGCTACTGGTGTGAATAATCATAAACACTTTGGTGGCATCTTTAAATCTTGTATTTTCGTGATTATTTTCAAAATGGTGTCAAAGATGGAATTTCTTCTATTTTCCATAAATATCATTGACCAATATGTCAATTTATAGCTTATTGGGGGTCAAGAAACAAGAATTTAAATTCAAAATAGATGTAGTAGGTATATATCGTCCTATTTTGAATACCTAATACTAACATACTACACTTTTTCACCTTTTCATTGCATGCTTATAGCATTAAAATAAATGAAGATACAATCAAGAAAACCATTAGTGCTGTAGTAGCTCCATTAATCAAAACACCTCCTACTAATTATGATTCACTCAATACAGCTATATGCATGGCAGAAGTCATAGCAGTGAATGGGCCATCAACAGCTAAGGCAATCATAACATTGGAAATGTATATTTATGAATGTGTTGCAAAGATACAATAGTCTACAAAACATATAATTGGTTTTCGATAGTGGGGGAATTTCATGTATGCTTTGCATCCTTACATGGCCTTGGAAGATGTATTTAGGGGAGTCGACTGGATGCAATTTTTTATGCACAAAACATGGTCTGTATTCTACAGCTACAATTAATCAAATTTTTAGTGGAAAATACTATACTCGAGGCTTAGAGATTCATATGACTATGGTCCTGACACACCATCAAATTTGTTCGAGTTGACCAGATTAAAACAGAAATGTAACATTATAAGGGAAAGCGTACATAACAATGATGGTGAAGCATTGAATTTGCTCCCGACTTGTTTCGTTAGCCTTGACTTTTTCCATTGTATACTATAGCACAATAGCTCTTTTAAAAAAAATCTAAGTGATAACTGTCCCTTAGATATAATTAGATCCCTTACATTTTGCGTGAAATACCCACGCTAACAGGGATATGCGTAAAAACATATCTCTGGTAACGAAGCATGCATTCTACACGATATTTTCGCAGGTATATACCTTCACCTTTATCGAGGTCCCCCCCCCCCCCCCCCACTCTTACTTTAACTCAGCGTGAGGGCTACAACATTCTTTCTTCTTCAGTCTGCTTTGAGTTGCGCCCCACTTCCCCTCTTCTTTACTAGAGTCGTAGCTTTCTTTCAAAGTATCACGCATTGTAAAGTGCATAGCTTTCAAACTGACCCATAGACATAGAACCCATCCCTAGTTAAGCTTAGTTGCACATGTGCAGAGAGCAATAGTAGAGTTGGCTCTAACATGTGGCAGTATGGGCTTCGGGGGCCTCTCGCTTTTTTTTCTCTCCAGAAAACCAATTCAAATTTCGTCTCCAGACGTTGTGAAAGATAACACCAACTAGCTGACGGCTAGTATAGGAAAATATTCTGAGTAATGATGCAAACATTACAAAGAGAGGTGGGCTGGCCGGGTGAACAAGAAGTTCCACTTATGGTCGAGTATTCCTAAAATAGTGAGGTTTATTTCTAGGCTGAGGGCCTACTGGCGGGTAGGTTGTGTGTTGTCGGACTCGGTCCCATTTAGCTTCTCGGCGGTATAAGTCCTCACTGAGAATTAGGGCACCACGGTGAGACTCGGATGCATCCTTTTCTAAGCCAGGCGAGTAAAGAGTAGCGAAGCTGGGTCATAGTGGTGCAAGTGCAAGAACGGGGGTTTGAGGGAAGGAAGTATTGTGGTAAAATTTACCCCAAAAAATTGAAGGAGGTAAAATGTATTATTTTTACCCTCCCCCTCCAAATAATATAGTAAATATTTTAGATAATGTAAATATCTTACTTAGGCAAGACACAATGTTCACACTAAGTTAACATAATAAAAATAAAATATGCTTGGAGTATACACCGAAAAGATTTTGAAAACTCTGATAGTGACACCAGCTACTGCAGAAAGAAGTTTTTCGATGCTTGGAGGCATTAAAAACTATCTTCGCTCAACGATGAAGCAACGTTGACTACATTCCCTGAGAGGCTCAACAAAATTTAAATTGCAAAACTATTTAGTGGTTTTATAGCTAGTAACAAATATAGGGCAAAGGTTTATGGAAACCTACATTAATTTTCAGAGTTTCGTAATTTTTAGTTGAGCCGCATAAGATATAATTTTTCTTAATTTGATTTGTGCGTATTAATTATAATGTTTGGAATGACAGATAAATGAGAAAAATCCACAATGTGACCATTAGATACAGGTATCCCTCGTTATACGCGATCTCACTTCACGCATTTTCGCTAAACGTGATTTTTTAAAAAAAATGTATGGTCAGCTGTAATTTAACAGTCACCTTGTGCGGTGATGGCGTGATCTTGTGCACGCACATTCCAGCGAGGGCAATAATCTTTACTGTAGTTTGGTGTTAGGGGTGGTGGTATTGACAACATTGGAGATACATGGGCAGAAATTAAACAGTCCTACATGAAAGGATTTTGAAAAAATATTTGGCCTGAAGTTTCTGAGTCTCATGATTTTGATCCTGAACACTAGCCTTCCAATTCAAGACATGACATCATTGACATAGCAAAATCTGTTGAATTTGAGGACGTAGACCAGTCTAATGTGGAAGAACTGCTCCAATCTCACTCAACAAAACTCACTAATGAAAATTTTCTGAAAATGGAGAGCAGCATAAATGATGAAGAGGAGGAGCCCTATGTTGTTAAGCTTACCAAACTACTTTCAACAAAACAAATTGCTGAATTTTTTAAGCACATTGACATTGCAATTGGAATCATTGAAGAGAATGACCCTAACATGGATAGAAGTCCCAAAGTTGTCAGAGAAATCCAGATTTCCTTGGCATGCTACAAAGAACTCTATAGAGAGAGGAAGAATGCTGCCAGTCAGCTGAGTCTTGACCATTTCATCAAAGAAGCTGAAAATCGTCATTTTAAAAACCCAGGGCCTTCATAACAGCAACAGCTTACCATCCCAGGGCCTTCAGGAGAGCAGGAGCGTACTGTATAAGGGTATTCAAAAGAGCTAAAGCCTACCATCCAAGAGACTTCAAGATAACAAGAGCCTACCATCCTAGGGCCTTCATACCAGCAAGAGCTTACCGTTCCAGGGCCTTCAAGAGAGCAAGAGTTTACCGTCTCATGGCCTGAAAGAGAGCATGAGATTACCGTCCCAGGGCCTTCAAGAGAGCAAGAGTCTACCATCCCAGGGCCTTTAAGAGAGCAAGAGCCTACCATCCAAGGGTCTTCAAGAGATTAGGATAGTGATTATCCAGATAGTTTATCATGCGATTGAAGATTAACAGTAAATATATCTGTAGCATTGTATTAATTAAATAAATTAATTGAATATTTTGTTTGCTTACAAATTTAGGGGATTGAAGATTGACAAAAGGTGTCGGCTACCTATGGCATTGTAATGGTTAGATAAATTAATAAAAATTGTATTCATTTACAAGTTTTAGGTTTTTATTTACTATTTTCCTTTGGAGTAATCCCTATACAGCCCATGTTAAAATAAATTCACTTGCGTTTTCGTGTTTTGCGATTATTTATCAGAACCAATCACTCGCGTAGTGTGAGGGACAGCTGTATTACATTTTACTAGTCTTTTTTTAATCTAAAAAATGTTATCCCCTAAAAAAGCACATGATTATATTCACCCCTTCCTCCCTCCAGATAAAAAAGTTCTTGCAGCACAGCTGGGTCGGGATGGCGGCACACTTTCGAGCCGTTAATTGTTTTCTTAGTGGTTGGGGAGTGTGACCACTATTCTTCTGTATAAATATGGGAGAAGGTGGATTGTAGACACAGTCTGGGATAATCTTCTCCCTAGTATGGTTCTGGTGTTCTAACACGGTTCAGGGGAGAGTCCCATGTTTGAGTAGACTTTGATGTAACCGTTTTAAGAGCATGTTACGCATGGGTAGAGACAACTCGGGAGGAAGAACATCGAGGTTGGCCATGTGTGCCGAGTCCCAGTCACCGGTTGATGAGCTGTGAATTACAAGACTTATCGAACTATATACTGTCCTTTTTATGGACTGGAGGGGGTCAAAAAATTACAAACACACACTCACTTTCTTCCACCCTACGTAGTGCATAAGGATGAACAGCACTGGGACCGGTTCTGGGGAAATGACAGGAAAGCGCCATATCCCTAAAAGGGGCCAATTCCTGGTGCTATTTCAACATTAGCTAAACGTTACCTGAATAAGACCATTTAAACAGATACAGCCAAATAGTTTCTTTTTATATATATATATATATAGGCGACAACTCTCCCGTATATCTAATTAGATCCTTAAATTAACCACGCTACCGGAGATCTGAGTAAAAACATGCCTCTGGTAATGTATCATGCATCCTGATCGATACTATCACGGGATTTACCCTCGCCTCTCTTAAACAATTTTTCCTGCTTCTACCCTCAATAAGTGGAGTGGCTCTGACAGTCTTTATTCTTCAGTCTTCTTGGAATTTCACCATCCCACTCTACTAGAGTCGTATCTTTCTTTCAAAGTTTTCGACTCCACGCACACAGATATAACCTATCCCCAGTTTAGTTTAGTTGCACCAGTAGTAGAGTTGGTTTTCACACACGGCAGTGTCGGCTTCTGGGGCTTGTCGCTCTTTCTTCTTTTTACTAAATCAATTATTAAGCTATTTCGTCAAATACTAGTTTTATAAGGTGTAATTATGTCTCTAACCATTCCACATTTAGAGGATTTATTGAGAACGGGTCTATAATTAAGTGTCAAGTGAGACGTCATCTGCTTTTGCAACATGAAGATGGACTAAAAAGGTGTGATGAGTGTGGAAAATGTTTTAATTGGAGTGAAAATCTCCAGAGATATTTTGTCTCACGTAGTCTGAAGGTGAGGTCATTCTAGTGTGTTAAGTAATATATTTAAATGAAATAGAATACAAGGTGATGTTACAATGGCTATAAATTTTATAACCTACAGCGCACGTGCTCACACAGAGAGAACTGTCTCAAACAAAAGAGAAACGCTGAGCACTACAGAGATAGCGCGAGCGTTGTCTTACAAGTACATGTGATTCGTGTAGCCTACCCAATAATAGCACAAGAATTACAAACGTTATTACAACACCCCCACTAATTATGAGCATTCTTTTAGGGAGTACAGAATAGTATATAGGAATGAAATGTGAATCTGACAGCTAATCATAAATGGTTTATACTAAGAGTATGTAAGTTTTAAAGTCTAAGTCCATGATTGTAAGCATTTGTTTCAAATTTATTGCGATTGAGTGGTTTGGTGAACATGTCAACAACTTGTTTTGTTGATGTTACAAATTTAATGTCAATAATTCCAGATTTATATTTTTCACGAACAAAATGGTAATGGACATCTACATGTTTGGTACACTTTTGGAACACCTGGTTTTGGATAATTTTTATGGTACTTTGATTATCATTGAACAGGGTTGTACACTGCACTTCTTTGTCAAATCAAATAGAAGAAGTTGATGCCAAACTAATTCTCTTGAAGCATTGGAAGCAGCTAGATACTCTGCTTCGGTCGTTGAAAGTGATACGGAACTTTGGCATTGTGAAGCCCATGTGACGCGTGCTCCACACATTTTGAAGGCATACCCTATTGTTGATAGTCTTGTGTCAACATCATTCGCGTAGTTAGAATCGGAATAACCAATCAGTGTAGCCTCAGAATTTCCATTGAGTACTTAATGTCAAGGTCACTCGTGCCCCTAAGGTATTTTAAGATATGCTTCACTGCGTTAACGTGGGCATCTGTGGGCTATCTGGTATCTACTGACGACATTTGTGGCAAATGCTAGGTCTGGACGAGTTGTCACGGCTAAGAACATCAATGACCCAACTGCTTCTCTGTAAGGAAAGCTAGTGTTCTTATTTGATTCTTCATCCAAGGATAGAATAGCATTTGAGTCTGCTGGTACATTTGTAGTTTTTGCATCTAGTAGTTTAAGCCCCTCTCTAGCTGAAGATCAATGAATTCTTTTCCACGAATTGATCCGTCTGCTTCATTTCGCTGTACTTCGAGTCCTACAAAGTTTCCGAGTGGACTCTCTTTTATTTCGAATACCTTTTTCATCACGGTCATTATGGTGTGCAATGCAATTTCGTCTGCTGAGAGTACGATTCCATCGCCGACATAAAGAATTAGTAAAACCAACAATTCGTTAATGATAAAACGATACACACATTGATCCGCTTTACACTGAGTAAACCCAAAGGATTGTAGGAAATGGTAAAACTTATAATTTCAGCATTTGGGGGGTTGTTAAGTCCATAAAGAGACTTTTGTAACATGCAGACAAGCCCTTTCGAGAAATTAAGTTTAGTTGACGTCAAACTGGACTATTTTGTATTTTTTCATGATTGCTATCGCGAGAAGTATTCGAATGGCGTCATATCTCGTTGTAGTCAATGTATTCAACTTGTGAAAAGCCCTTTGCGCATAATCTTGCTTTATAACGATCAATTTCTCAAACAGGTGTTCTTTTCACTTTAAAGACCCATCTTGATCCAATAGTGTTTTTATTTTGTGGCAAAGGGACAATGTCCAATGTTTTAGTTCTTTCCAAGGCACTAATTGCTTATTGAATTGCTACATTCTATTTGTTAGCATGAGGAGAATTGATGGCCTCGAAGTAAGACTGTGGTTTGTTTTTGCTCCACAAAATTTACTTCTAGCGCACGAGTTTTCGCAAATTCTTCCATGGGTGTAACTGATGTTTTTCTTTCTCTTCCAACTCCAAGTTTTCTTTATCATCGTTGATGTGCGCTTCATTGTTGTCGAGTTCATGGTTTTCTATATTTTTGTCACACTTGTTTTTCTTTGAGGTTATGTCGCCCTTGTTGTCATAGAGGGAAATTAGTATGGTGATTTTCCTTGGAACACTGGCACTGAAATTTTCATTGAAAACAACATTACAAGAAATTTTTATTCTCCAGGTGACCGTGTTAAATAAGAAATAATTTGTTGATTCACTGTCGTGGCCAACGAACATCAGTTTCTTCCTATTCGGTTCAAGTTTTGAGCGTTGCTGATTTAGAATAAGCATGAACGCTTCACTTCCAAAGACTTTTGCGTGCTCCAGAGCTGGTTTCTTGTTGTTCTAAATTTCATACGGTGTAGAATTTGGCGTTTGAGTGGTTGGAGTGCTGTTTAGAAAATAGATGGCAGTGTTCACGGCCTCTGCCCACAAGCACAATGGCAAGTCTTGTAACGAGATTTCACGGAAATAACGCTACAAAGTACCCGGCCGGCTACAGTATGAGTTGGGGGGGAGGGTTGAGGTTGGCGAAACTGACGGGATGCGGCGAAGGGCTGGACATAAATACACTACTCATCAGGGAAGCATCCTGATACGAATGGGCGCCACTTGGTCTTTTGACACGGGGAACCAAAACCCGGCAAGCTAATCGTAAGTTAACCTTTAGGCTGCCACCATATGCGGTGACCGCGAGGGAAAGTTCAGTTCTGCCCCTCTCCACAACCCACTAGTCGACTTCAGTTAATCACCGAATAGCAACATGAGTTTCAAGCAGATGTAATTTAAGTAAAACCAAGTACATAAGAAAAGTTAATGCGTATATAAATCATAGATCATAACTAAATTATAGTGTGTCTATAGGTCATACGTAACTGTGCACCTTTACAAAATCAACAGGTGTCTATGGACACACAACAAAAATGATATAGTGCTTATGCACTCCTAGAAAAGTTATAGTGTCTATAAATCATAGGTAACTGTGCACCTTTCCAGAATCAACAAGTGTCTATGAACACATAACAAAATGATATAGTGCTTATGCACTCCTAGAAAAGTTATAGTGTCTATAAACCATAGGTAAATGTGCAGTAAAAATGACAGGTCCGTCTAGGACGGCCCTGGCGACTTGCGTGGCTCGCGCCCGGTCTGTCCGTCCAAACTGGGACCAGGGGTCCTGAACTCCTCCCGTGAAATTAAGATGGTGGGGGGGGGG